>CAUHTR010000342.1:0-146141 GCA_959609185.1 Schmidtea polychroa | reverse complement strand
ATGTTCTCTTCCGACATTACGCCTTCAAAACCCTCTTTAAGAGTTAAAATTGCAGTGTGGATCGCGTCTTCCAATTCTAATTTATCACTATATCTTTTCTCCAAAAATGATTTTCCATTTCCAGAATTTTTACCAAGAGCTGTGGCTTTCCATGGAAAATATGTGCCCGAAGGATCACATTGAAATAAAAATGGTCGAACAATTTCGTTATCCCAGCCGGCAATTAGTAAAGAAACCCCAAATGGTCTCACACCACCAGATTGGGTATATTCTTGCATCACTGCTGCAATTCTTTTAGCTAATTGTTCTGGAGAAATTCCATCACCATGTTTCAACTGATATTCTTGCGCAATTTTTTGTGCACTTTTTACTAAAACACGATAATCTGGAGACAGTCCACTGTAAACAAAGCCAATATTTTTAGTAATAGTTTGAATACGTTGAATGGATGTCTCATCAATCAGTAAGGAGTTGAATTTCTTTTCAACGGCAAGAACTACTCCATTACACGCTTTGATACCGACAGAAGAGGCACCACCATCTACGGCTTTTAGTGCATATTCAATTTGAACAAGCTTTCCTGAAGGACTAATAAATTTCAAAAAATAATTAATTCGAATATCATTTAAGTTACCTAAATGTAGTTAAAGAGAAACTGTATCTTTCAGACATTTGATTAATAAGCTATATTTTGAATTTCGATATTAGATATATAATATTAAAACAATCTACTAATTCATAACATTCATTAATAACCAAAATATTTTATTGCAGAAATTACAAATTTAAATCGAACTTTTAAATTAATTTAATTAAATTTTATTATGAATATGAGAATATATTAAAAATACTTAAAAAATAGTTTTATTTTAAATAATTGCTTGTTTGGAAATAGGGTTACTACGTTTTCAAATGTCCGAAGTAATTCCCTAGTATTTCAAAATTCAAAAACTCGTCGGATTTGGGACACTTCATTTTTCAGTTGCATGAAAATTTTACTAGGTTAAATTAATTAAAGGCATATCAGCTTCAGATGCAGAATGTCTTTTCTCATCGAACAGAAGCAAAGATATGGTCCAATCTGTTGACAAAATTTGACGGCCGACCAACTCCGTCAATTTAATAATCAGAATATAAATTTAAATTTCAAAACTTCAGAATATGCTGATTTGTCAATGTCACAAATCGGTTCAGTCAAAACAAATATAAAATTCAAATGAAACATAAAAAACAACAATCCGCAATGACTTATTATCATTATCTTGAATTTTCTTTCACAAACCGTCAACTGAACCTCAGTTACTCTCACCAGTGCGTGTAACATGTGCCGTTTGTTTATTTTTGGATATCTATCCGACCCTGCATGCACAGTTAATGTTTTTAATTATTGTTATTCGACATTTTTTTGATTTATTTTTACTTGTTTGATTACATCAATTGTATTGTTTTATGGAGTATTCGATTTATTTCATTGTCATTTGGTAAGTGTAATTCGAATTTAAAATGGAATTAAATTATTATAAATATTTCGCAATTGCTGTCTTCAGAACTGGAATAAGCATTTATCACGTTAATAAAGATTTTGATAATCATACTACTAAGCGATTTCGAAATAGGGTAATAGTCAAGCACGATAGGACACGTATATCTCATATTTAACATACAACAATATATGTAGGAGAATAGTAAAATTGGAGATTTTACCAATATGCGTTAATAAAGAAAACCTATGCCAACTAATTCACCGATTAGGGTAAAAGAATTTTAGAAAATCTGGAAAAACTACCAATATTTTGATCATTAGAGAACCAAATATTCAGGGTCAGAAAAGTTGACTCGATTAAAAAAGGCAAATATTTGATTTTCAGGACAATCTAGGACAATAGGTTATTGTATACAATAATTATCACAACAAATATAATGGTAGATGTAATAATCATGACCGGTGATGCCGATTGTAATGATAGCAACCATGATAGTGCTATATTAGTGTTAGTTGGAGTTGTGATCAGAATGGTTGTCACGGAGGAGTTGATAATCAAAAGTTGACGATCAAAATCGTAATAATAATGATTATAGTAATAAGAAGGATTATAATAATAATCCGAATTATAATAATGATAATAATTGTAACAAAAATAATAGTAATAATAATAATCTTAATAAATATAATAATGAGATTGTTTAACGGTGATGATTATAATGGTAATCTTTATAATACTGAGAATTATCACAACAATGATTATAAACAGAATGATATGGAAGATATTCATAATTACAATAATAAGCATGACAATAATCATAGCAATAATAATAATAATAATAATAATAATAATAATAATAATAATAATAATAATAATAATAATAATAATAATAATAATAATAATAATAATAATAATAATAATAATAATAATAATAATAATAATAATAATAATAATAATAATAATAATAATAATAATAATAATAATAATAATATTTAATGATAATATAAGCATTATAACCATAAGGATTATGACGATATGGGTTATAGTAATCGTACTTAAACTAGCCGTAGTGGTAATAGTAATAATTGTAATAATCCTTATACTGGTAATGGTAATAATATTAGGAAATAGAGATAATAATAAATAGGGTAAAGATGGCAGTAATAATAACCTCAATAATAATCCGAATATAAAGAAAAATGAGAATACAACCCAACGCCATGTCATTAAATTTGTTTCTATTTATAAATGCTTCACTTCGTAATTATCTGATACTTAAGGATATACTTTGCCTTTTCTCTTGATCGAAAACAATTTTAAATATTCAATATCCCCCGAGTTTACTTTACAACGCCAAACGTCTTCACCTATATGATTTCATAATCCAGAATCTATTATTTAGAAAGTGTCGCGTTCCTCATTGATTGAACTAATTTAACACGGATTATAATTTCTATCGTGACTTGCGGCAAACTACCCTCGTGGCCGTATATCCTTTAGTGGACAAAGACGTACCCCCGTGTATTAATTATGATCACTAGCGCGACCTTTAAAGTAAACACTAGGAGTATAAATTGTCCCGTCATCATCACCGAACTCGGCTATTCCATTCCCGTACTCTCAACCCAACCAGGTCTACTTATCGATTCAGTCCTCTCAATAAATATTGATATTTTTCGTGGAATTTAACCACTCCAATTAAATTCGGTTTTATATTAATTATAGAATTCAATGCACAGTCAATCGAAACCTTTAAATCTTTGTTTCTCGTGTGCTGACAAAAATGCACAAAATTCTGTCCTAAGGGAGGAGATCCGGTTATTGAGAGCAAAAATCGACCGTCTGGAGGGAACCTGGTTCACTCTCCTCCATATGAAAGAAAGCAACCAAAAGATTCATTGCCTGGATCACTGCCGTGATAGAGGGCCTTGATACAAGAGCAATTTCAGGCCTTGTATCAGGTCTGTACCACACATGAACTCGTATCTCAGAATTGAAAACCAAATTGAAGGCAAATGTTTTCCCGGCTTATCATATACTACCCGAAATGATGATGCCAGTGTATTGCGCCGGATGGTCTTCGTTGGCAACGACATCTTCTGCCCAACACCGGCCAAACGAAAAATGCCTATCGTGGACACACCAATCATCAATCTAAGTATCCTTACTCCCGTACTGGCAGTTCTTAAGCCCAAGAGGCGAAATTTATCGAAAGCTGAGACTAATGTGAAGAAGCGGGAAAGAAAATACGACGCGCTAACCAAATTGTGTGTCAACGTTGATCCTCCGGAGCTTACATTGGAAAGGCCGGAAGAAGCATATCTACTGTGAACAGGGGGAAATTAGTTTGAGCGTGACGCCTTGCTGGTTGAGATAGTCCGAAATGGCTGGTGAAGCCACTCGAACATTCCGGACACTCCGAGTACATCTTTGATATCTTTACTTATGTTTGTGAATAAACATATTTGTAGTGCTAATATCGAACATCAAAATAATAGATGTAAAATCTTAGAATAGTTAGATTATTCAAACATTTTACGAGGATTAGGAGTAGCCCAAATAACAATAATAATCGACAACAAAAACATAAACGACACCGACCAGTAACTATGCGGTTTAACAAACAAATTTAATAAGCAGTGAAATTAAATATTAAATATTAAATATTAAATATTAAAATAGTGTGTTAACAGGATATTATACCTAAAAATAAGTTTTATGTTTTCAATTGACTATAATTTCAGTTGAACTCTTTTAACCTTATAACTTAGTTATAATATTGAGATAGGTGGTTGCATAGTAATATTGGCGAGTAAATTGACCAGCAAGATTCATCCCGATCACTCTTTTGTTCATTTGGTCTAATTACTTCCTGTTTTGTATATTTTCTTTTTAATTCATAGATTCGTAAGTTCAACCGATTTTCCTTTTATCATCACTGACGTTAGAACATTGTTATACCTAATCTTGTTGTAGATACATCTAAATCCCTAGCAATGAAACCTGTAGCATTTGTCCGCGATGTTTTCCTATGACCAATAATGTTTACTGATTACGAGAAGATTTCTCGAGTATAGACAAAGCTGAATCACGTTGAGAGAACATGGTTGCTCCAAGGTCAGTCTTATGAATTTCAGAGGAAGATCGAGAGTTTGGGAAAATGTAAGGACGACCTCATTTCGAGATTCGGTACCAGCGCAGTCTTATCCACGACCAAGACCAGCTGCTCAAGAAAAAATACCGAATTTGAGTCTTCCAGATTAAAAAACTGGGTTGCATTAGATCTTATTCCTATCCAACATCTCAAAACCACTCCAGCCCAAAGTACAACAGTTCTGATATCTAATCTAGTTATGAAATCGGTCCATTCTATTCTCTCGTCATCTGCTAAGCCGCTTATGAAGTAGCGAGGAAGAATAATACCACCAAATTTAGGCGTCTTCGTCGCCAGAGACCCATAGCGGATGGTTAGCGGATCTTGACGCTACAACGATCGTTGAGTCCAAACCTCTAGTTCAACCGCCCTTATTCGGGACTGATTTAGACGATCAAGATTTTAAAATGTTCGAACTAACTGTACAAAATTATGTGTTCAATTGTATTATTTGCATCATAATATAATATTAAGATTTGTTGACTCATTCACGGGTTTCTTTTTGTTTTTATCTCAATCGAATTCATCATGAATTTATTTCTTTTTTCTTTCCTCCGGTTCAAGGAAATTCAATGGCTCCATTCCTATTAATCGACATGCAAGATGTAAGACCTTCTATCGGGTGTCCAGAAATTACGGGATACTCTAGAAAAGCAGTCCAAGAAAGAGATATCATCTTTCCTTGAGAATTCCGCCCTGGCCATAGTACCAACGTGATAAAACTTTACGGGTGTGTATAGGCGGTTGAAGCAACATTCATGACTAGTGTTTTTGATGGTTTATATGTTGAGGTCTCTAAACTAAAATTATATTAAATAAAGCTTAAATGAAATTTTAAAAGGGAAATTGGATGAAACAGATAGAAAAGTGTGATCAAGCCCAGAACGGATGACAAAGGAAATTATGATGGAAACAGGGTTAGGACAGGTCACAGTGAGATTCGAAATGCAAAATGTGCAAATTGGAAAAGAAATGAATAAACGGTTATTTTATTGAAATTGAATAAGGAAAACGGGATAGATATAGATTAGCCAATGGCGAAGGACATGGTGATTAGGAATCGGTCAGATAATGTTTAGAAAGGGTCGAAAAGCATGCTAATGCATAAAAACAAAAATTGTTAATAAATTAATTAACTGGATAATGGAAAACCCGATCCAATGGAGAACCTGAGAGATAAAGAAAACCCGAGCTCGGCAAACAATGCGTAAATAAAATGGATTTCAGAAGATCATTATCTTGACAACATGAGTAATGGGAATAAATAAAACTGGTTTTTAGGAAAGGGTAACCGAAGAGCCTAATCAGTAACTATTTTTGGGTTTTATGATACTAAAAACCGTTCGTTACTCGGACTCCACGTCTCCCAAAAATCGATAAACATAAACTCCCAACGTATATTTGATTTATAACAAATTTACAATTCTCAATAAATAATTACAACTTTTAGTTAACCTCACCCCGCCCTGGAAGGTCTCGACCTTTTGCGATTTAAAAATAAGTTTCACCTTTTTATTTGATTTTATTTGATTTTATACTCCCATAATTGTTGTAATTGCCCCATTTCTGACCTAATTGGTTTTGACTTCCTTAGTTATCATTCTCTAATTAGTTATTTCTGTTGACCCTCTTAGTAATTCCCTTTCTTTTGTTTACCGTCGTTTATCCGACTGTTTAGATAATTGCCCTCTAAATTCCCAGTTTGTTTATTTTCCCTAATTGCCGCGCTCGGGTTTTCTTCATCGCTCGGATTCTCCATTGGCTCGGACTTCCCATTAGCTCGGGTTTCACATTAGTCAATTAATTAATTAATATTTTGTGTTTTTCCATATTTGCCTGTTTTTCGACCATTTCTAAATATTTTCTAACAATTTCTTGCTCACTGTCGTCTTCACCATTCCCTAATCTACACATCTCCCATTTTCCAGCTTCAATTTCGATAAGATTTCACTTTATTCCACTTTCTCAAGTTTGCGCATTTTTCCATTTCGTGTCTGATGGTTCTTTTATAGTTCTGTTTTTGTCGTATCTTTCTTTGTCATTACTTCTTTGCTTGACCGCCATTCTGTTTCGTTCAATTTTAGTTTTCTTTTTATTCGGAACTAATCAATTTGACATAATTTAATAATTTCTCAGACGATATTCAAGAAAACCGCTTGTCAACCAGTTGTCAGACAGAGAAGATTGGACCCAAAACCTAATTAATCAAAATGAATATTCTAGTATATAAGGAAACTCAAAATTGAAAACAATCGGCCTTTTGCCTCAGTTAGGGAGAAGAAAACAAAGTAGCAATATGAAGAAATAGGAAAACAAAGCCATTATCGAAAAGATCAATTAAAAAACGAGAGAAAAAGAGTAAAGAAATTCAGACGGAGCTGAATCAAGAGAAAACGAAATTATTAAAGAAAAAGAGTTCAATACAGAGGATTCTGATATACAACATGATTTTTATTATAAAGTGCATGAGGTCATGACATCCCACGGCGGAGCTCGATCGAATAATTAGAACACTGTATTATTATTGATGTGAATTGTAAGAAGATTGCATCAATTTAAAACAAATATACGTTGGTAGTGTTATTGTTTATTGATATAGTTGAGCATGAGGAGTCAGACACCGACGATTATTATCTGATTTAATCACACCCAACACTTTTAAACTTATCAAATTTAACATTTCTTAAGTTACTTTAAATGATTCATTTACTCCACAAAGGAATACTACATGCTGAGCTGAGTCTGATATGTTTGTACTTTCGTCAAATGCCAAAGAAAAATATTTGCAATTTCGAATTCTGTCGCGCAGTTTTAAGATAATTTCATTTAAAATGTTATTAATTCGACGACAAATTGTTTGCCGAGATAGGCTTAGGTTTGAAACAGTTTAATTTTATCAGGCAAAATATCCTTCACAGCAGCTTTCAAACATTCTTCCGAATTCACCATCCAAAAAGGTTTTCATTTTTTTTGCAATCACAAATGAATTAGAATAGTTTGCCTTAACAATATTGGAAGAATGCTGTAATGCTGCACCAAACATTTTTGTTGAGCCTTTAATTGCAACTTAAACTCCTTCAGCTTAGATTTTTCATTTCTTTATCGAATTTCCAATAATCCTTAAGTTTTGTTTCGTAATGCTTCTTAACATTATGTTCCTTAAATGCAACAACGACCTCTTGCCAAATTAAACACAATAATTTTGCATTTTTTTAAATATGAAGTAGTTTTCTTCCCATTCTTCGCTATACCTTCTATTTTCGTCCTCTATACTGAAAATATGAGAGGTATTAAATATCTAAAGTAATTTTTAATTTAATAGGAGTTATTACCTGGCTGTTGTTGTTTTAAATATGTTGTTGAATTACAGGTATAATAAAATAATTATCCTGTAGTCATAGCACACAAAACGAAACCAAAAAGTGAATTTAAATTAACATGCAGTTACAATAAATTTGTATTTTTCGCGCGGGTAGCGTAATTTTCTTGGATTTTTATTCATATTTTATATAGATAAAATTTAATTTTCTATAAACTGGCTTGATTAAAAAATTATGTACACCTAACCGCGAAATATAACATTATCTATAATCTAAAAAAAAATCAATAAATATATATTATAGGAACACACAAACTTACCTGTGTGTAGAAATTTAATGCCGCGAAATTTAACATATTTATTATAGGAATCTAAAAAGTGAGAGAAAATAATTAAGCATACAAGCACAGCACACATAATGAAAAATACATACAAAATTAAGTAAAGTGTTTTTCATGCGAAATTCAGATTGATTAACATATAATTAACATATCAATATTTTTAAATTATTTAAAAAATTATGTACAAAAAAACTTTTGAATCAGATTCTGACTGCTCTACGTTGAGCTTTAGGGAAAAAGAAGTAAATACATCGTAAGATTTAATTATAAAATAATTTAGAATATAAAATTTCTTTAGATTTACAGATATTGAAGAAGATCCTTCGACATCTTTGAATTTGCAGGAAAAAAATCGCAAATCGTAAATTTTAATAAATTATTTTAACAAATTAATATTTTCATAGAATTACAGAAATAGACAAAATTCGAAAGAAGATTACAAAAACTTAAAAAATATTTTATCCATTCTTTACTAAATGTCTTTAAAAAATAAATGTTTAGTGATTACTTTACTTATTTATAATTATAAAAATATCTAACTTACATTTTTACGAAATAAATCCAAATAAATCCAAATAAATCCAAATAAATCCAAATAAATCCAAATAAATCCAAATAAATCCAAATAAATCCAAATAAAATACCATAAAATTCCTAAAATAACACCTGAAATTTAATTATCAATGTTATATATTATCAATATTATAAATGCTGACTAACAGTAATATTTAAGAACTTGAATAATGATCTCATAATTATATAAAATCAAAATTCAAGTCCTAAAAATTACTTCAATGCAAAAACTTGCCTTTAAACGATTTTTGGAAAATTGAATAAATGAAATTAAGTTAACATTGTCATATAATTGGTGACTCACCTCAGGTGGTGTGCACACCAACGTATATTATAGACAATGTTAACTTTCGCGGTTAGGTGTATCTTATTTTGTGTGTAATACACACATGTTGAACGATAAATCTGTATTTTTCATACATTTAACGTAATTTTCTTAGGATTTTATTCAAATAATATAGAGATAAAATTTAATTTTCTGTAAAATGGATTGATTAGAAATGATGTCTCGTATGTTGTGTGTAATACACAACATGTTTTCTTGAATTTTTTTTTGTATTTTCATCTAGTAAAAATAAATTTCTTGAGTTTTTATTGTGTCAATGCATATATATACAGGGATGCTTTCCCAAATTTTTTTCAACCGGTTCGCAGTGATATTTTCTTACAAAATTTTTTATTTTTTTAATATTAATATTTCCATCAAAATATTATGGTTTGTCAGAGTAGCAGACGAAGTCAAAAATATTTAACTATCTTTCCTATTCTTTGCAACAATAATGTAATAGGATAAATGAGAATAAAAAAATAATTCAACGATGTAAAATTCACTTTTATTTTATTTATTCATTTCAAGAGATATAAAATTTTCATAAAAAAACTGAACATAACAAAAATATTGTGAAATTGCATATGTTGGGCTAGAACTGATTTCTAGACCCAAACTTCTAATTGTGACTGGAATGCGTAGGTACACAACATGCAAAAAGCAAAAAGTGTAGTTAAATATTAAAAGATACACCAAATAAACAATAATAATTAAAAGAGAACAACAAAAAAAATGTAAACACAGAAATTAAATAAAATTATACAAAAGCAAGAAGTTACGCAAAATCTAACTCAAAAATAACCAAATAAACATAGAGTTACAAAAAACAAACTCGAATAACTTAAAAGATGGTAAAAACAGCAAAAAATTCCAGAAAAACCCAGAACATTCCATAAAAATGGCGATGACCATCATAAAAGCTACGCTAAAACAATAAAATTTAGAAAAATAAATAAATTAGTAATAAAATTTTTAATCTTAAAAAGAAATTCATAAAACAGCAATTAAAATAAAAATTAAATTAAAAGTAATATAGAATGTTCTGGAACCGTTCCAAATCCATCATGGACGTAAAATTAACGAAAAATAATTAAAAATAAAAATTTAAAATAAAAACAAAAATTATGGCACAAAAATCGCCATTAAAAATATCAAAATTACAAAATAGAAAATTCTGGAATAAAAAGAATTTGAGTTTGTTTTAATGCATCAATACATACACGTGTACGAAATAGGTATATATACCGACGCATTTTAGTCACAATTTAATCTTTTTGTATGCCAAAAATTTTTATCGAAAATCTAATCGACACCGAGAGTAAGCCCTGTTGATTATATTTATTTTATGATTGTTCTTTTATCATTATATTTCATTTTATTAGTTATATTTTTATCTTTTTCCATATTTGATTATTAACAAGAGTGACTAGCGTCGTCGTGAATGGGTAGCATCCACGACGCTGATCAGTCTTGTTTCCAACTAATAGCCACATGCACAATTTTTGGGTCTACGACCCCACATGCATAAAAACTTCAAATTTTTTTTTACCGGAGGTCGCCACGAACAAATGGTTTCTAACCAGGAGTAGGGCGGTAAATCCATCCCGGTAGTTGGCATAGTCATAGGGACTATGCGGACGAAATAAACTTGGGGAAAGTAATCGCGGGAAACATAACACAATAAGGCCTATCGTACCGTATTCAGTTGAGTCGGGAATGTAGGAAAATTTTAATTAATTCGACCTTTCGGTAAACGACATACCAAAAATAAACACTTAATTCTTCTATAGGAAATATATCACTAGGAACATCTAAACGGGAAATATCCCAGACTCAAATTAATACAGAGGCTTTCGGTAGTCGGCTAATTGCATAAACTAATATTTAATATGCTCAATATTAACTACCATTAACAGATTTTAGTACTACTATTCATAATTTTATTCAATGTAATCTAGTTCACGTTCGATGTGTATTATTATAAACTAAAATCCCTTCAAAATTTTCATTCTTACTTTTAGGTGTATTGAAATTTAGTTGATATAAAATCTTCAAAGATTTTTTTTGTGTGCCCTAATAATATTATCAACTTTGGCATCATTACTATTATCATTATTGATTTTCCAAAATTACATTAATAAAGGGTATATCATTCCCATATAATGGCATATATAATTATATTAAGCTTTCTTAATACATATTTACATTATGTTTAGAAAATGATAAATCATAAATTTTCTCAAATGACCCCCCGGAATATATATTCATCACCCAAATGTCCTAAATGAACTTATTTGAATATGTAATTTATGATAGTAATATGTTAAAAATGATAATCTAGCAATTTCCATCTTTAGGATCGTTATTATTATTATTATTAATTCTCTTAAAATTACATTAATAAAGTGTACATCATCACTATATAATAGTATATAGAAGTATATTAAACTTCCCTTAATATATATTTAACTTACAGTAGGTTTAGGAAATGATAAATTATGAATTTTCTTAAATGACCCCCCCCCCCGAAATATATATTCATTACCCATTACATAAATGTCCTAAATTAACTGATTTTTAAGATATATTTGGATTATAATATGTTAAAAAGGATTATTTGAGAATTTGCATAAATGCCCTTGCACAAAGCGACTTGTTGTAATATATATATCTGGAATGATTACCTATAAAATTTTATAAATGACCATTTTTGACCCCTATGGTCCTTAATGACTACCTAGAAGTATTAGTTTAATCTGCTTCTAGACTCAGCTAGCTTACATTACTTTAGAAATATCGCTGCGTATCTCGGAGTGGAAAATGAGTCCATAACTTCCCGAAAATGATTTCCCCTATGTAGTAACCTTATAAATTACGAATCTACATTTACCATTATCATTATCATTAACCTTATTGTCATTGTTATTATTAATCTGGCTATTATTATTAATATTACCATTATCATTATTATGGGTATTACTATTATTATTATTACTATTATCCTTATCAGTATTATTATTATCGTTAGTATCATCATTATTATTATTATTATTGTTATTATTATTATTGTTATTATAATTATTAATGTTAATATTATTATTGCCATTAGTGTTGTTACCATTAACAGTTTCGCCCTTATCATTACCATTAATGTTATCACCATCATTATTATTAATTTATTAAAATAATTATTTTTTTTTTTAAATTTAAATTTTTGCTAATTGTTGATTCTGGGATCCCCCTATGTCTTAATTTAGTTACAACGACCCTACCCTCCAATAAAATTTCAGGAAACTACTGAATCTATTTTTAGTAACAACCCCCCGGTAAACGACGTTAGGATCAATAANTAACTGATTTTAATATATATTTGGATTATAATATGTTAAAAAGGATTATTTGAGAATTTGCATAAATGCCCTTGCACAAAGCGACTTGTTGTAATATATATATCTGGAATGATTACCTATAAAATTTTATAAATGACCATTTTTGACCCCTATGGTCCTTAATGACTACCTAGAAGTATTAGTTTAAATCTGCTTCTAGACTCAGCTAGCTTACATTACTTTAGAAATATCGCTGCGTATCTCGGAGTGGAAAATGAGTCCATAACTTCCCGAAAATGATTTCCCCTATGTAGTAACCTTATAAATTACGAATCTACATTTACCATTATCATTATCATTAACCTTATTGTCATTGTTATTATTAATCTGGCTATTATTATTAATATTACCATTATCATTATTATGGGTATTACTATTATTATTATTACTATTATCCTTATCAGTATTATTATTATCGTTAGTATCATCATTATTATTATTATTATTGTTATTATTATTATTGTTATTATAATTATTAATGTTAATATTATTATTGCCATTAGTGTTGTTACCATTAACAGTTTCGCCCTTATCATTACCATTAATGTTATCACCATCATTATTATTAATTTATTAAAATAATTATTTTTTTTTTTAAATTTAAATTTTTGCTAATTGTTGATTCTGGGATCCCCCTATGTCTTAATTTAGTTACAACGACCCTACCCTCCAATAAAATTTCAGGAAACTACTGAATCTATTTTTAGTAACAACCCCCCGGTAAACGACGTTAGGATCAATAATTTAAATTTAAGTTATGTATTTATGTTTGGACATGCGTATATGTCCGTGTGTGCACATATGTCTGCCCATGTTAATAACAACCGCATCGAGGCATAGTTTGTCTCCCAGATCATCGGAGGGGGAAACACTCCAGTTTATTTATCTACCTTCAGAAAATAAAATTATGTTGAAGTTACCTTAGAAAATTGAATTAATTACTTAGGATTATGTAAAGACCAAAAACCTCAAAAGTTTATTAACCAAAATAACCAAGTAAAAATAGAAAACAACATAGAAAAAATAGAAACGCAAATTTGAATTCCATCGGAGGCTCGTTTCGTGAAAATTATCTGACCAATTACTTCCATCAGTGTAATCACGAGAACAACTGAGAAATCCCTGAATATCCTCGGGAGTAAATAGAGAACTTAAAAACTCACGGCATAGATCCCAAACCGGAAAGGAACAACAATTCCCAGCTAAGTATCTCATGAATTTAGCGTACTGGCATAGTCTGAACTACCATCCGGCAATAGCGTCATAAATCCATTATTTAAGGTATCGTATTTACCGTGGAGCATCAAGAGACTGTCCCTGAAATCAGACAAGTTAAAAATCAAACTTCAACTTACCCGTTAAGTGTCCGTTGAAGAGAAAGCCACTTACAACCATCCTGGCCAGGGACTCGCAAAGGGCTGAATATAAATTCAGGCAATTTGCAATATCCGTTTCCCAGGATGGGTCCTAGTAGCACGATTTGATTGTTGACAAAATTATCAACAGAGAGCAAAATTAAATTATAAAAATGAATGTTTACATTTAAATAAATGCAAATTAATATTTAAATTAATGTAACTTGATATAAATTAATAAAATAAATCTTTAAATGATTTAAACAACCAGTATTGGAAGTTTAATTTATAAAAATTTAAATATCCAGTCTTACTGTACCAACTATTGATTCATCAAACCTAAAATAATGGATTCCCAATTTAAATATACGAACTGTAATTTCCTAACTGGTACTTGTAGGCCTTGACTTTCGCAATTCCCAAGTCAACTTAAATTAAACCAAAAAAAAACCGAGCACGAATATTAATTAGCAATTTGAACATGAATGAAATTGAGTATTAAACGTCTGGGGGTAACTAGATATAGATGAACAAACAGAAAATTTCACTAATAATTCTCTTAATATCGCAGACATGCCTAAGCTTGGATCAGAAGACAGCCACGCGAATCCCTTGGCATCCGCATCAAGACGCAACCTAACTCAAGAGGAGGCAGACGACGTTACCAGACTGGACAAGGAAGAAGAACTCACTCGCCTGAGGTCCAGGTGGATCTGGTATAAGATCCATGATTGGACCTACCAGAATGTGGTCCCCGTAACCCCGAAAGTGGAGCCTTACATCAATTGCGCGTCATTAGCTTTGATCGATGCCTTTGACGAGGTAAAGGAGGCGGTGGACCGATTACACCGGCTCGAAGAAGCAACCCTGGCCGGCAAGTTGGAAGATTGTGACGGGTACGCACGAGCCCAATGCCATCCAAAACGAACCGCGGCTCTCCAACGTGGGCTGGAATACCCAAGAAGATCTCAACGGGGACTGGAACGACTGGGAAAACGCGGACGCCCGCGAAAGACCGCCAGCTCAACCAAGGAGAGTATGGAACCGAAGGCTAGCGGGCACGGCACGACTAACATCTGTGTTGTGTCAAAACGAAAAACTTGTGATAAAAACAAATTATTATGTGATGATCTGGTTATTGGGTGTATTGTGTGATGTTATGTAACTGGGTTAAACATCTTTGATCCAGGGTTCGAATATTATTCGTTAGGTCTTAATAGTTCATAATTATTAATGTTTGTTTGTGTCTTGGTGGTCGATGATAACTTAATTGTGTAGATTGTTTGATTCTTAGTAATGTTCATAACGTGGAGTATCATTATTGTTGACTACAATTTTCCTATAGCGTTGACAGCCCTATAAGGTTGGGTAAGATACATAGAACTCGGTTTTGGGTGCGCGTAGCGGAGGACTGCGACGAGGGGATTACCTTCATTTAGCATTGATGCCTCATAATAATGCTCGACCCTCGATGCTGATGTGAAAATCTTTGATGTTATCTCGTTTTAGTGCTAAAACTCCTGGAAGAGATGCGAGCAGATAGGGAACTGGCGCAACAACAGGCAGAGGAATACCGGGCCAAGCTAGCACGAGTCAAGGCCCACTGCCGGAATTTCGAATGCACCTGGTTCCCGCGAGAAGAAATGAAAAAACGGATGAAGTTGATCACTCCAACTACAACTCCAGAGTGCACAAGATCAGGTTGAGTTGCGGGCCCTCCGCCTGAGAGTGAGGGAGCTGGAGGTCAAGATACCACCAACAGGACCTTGATCGAGAGGTCATTGCCAAGATCCGACCCATGAGTGAGCTGCTCCACCAATCGAAGGAGTGCACCCCAACAACACCAATCCCGAGGAAGAAAATTCGCCGGGTAAAGCGGCGCGAGCGAGAATAAGGCAAGCCAGCCAGGCCCAATTAACTCTCCATTCTACTGGATCAGGGGCTACCCAAGCGAATCGACCAGGAAACTATAAGTTGTCCATGTTTTCCGAATAAAATCTTTACTGGTGTATCCATGTCTGTACATTTTGATTTTTTTGTGTTGTTGATTATTGCCACGGGACGAAAAGAAATCGGACATAGACCTTCTATCGGCAGTCCGTGAACCCCAGTGGGTACTAGACAATTATAGTATGTTAAGCATGCTCACTTTTTGCTAGTACCCAAACCCTTGATACAGTACCAACGTTGATTGCTCAACGGGTATCAAGTGGTCAGCTATAAATGTATTCTGGGTTACGCTGGAAACAGCATGAGGAGGTAAGGATTTTTCAGTACCTGTAACCCACCACAATATTAGTAAAATTAATTGTTACTAAAGTAATTATATATTTAAAAATATTCCAATAAGTAATTGATTTAATATATTCTTTCGGTTTAGTTTTTGAACCCTGGTATCATCTGCCGAGTTATGGTTCCTCAAACCAAGTTTTTACATAGTGAACTGCGTTCCAAGTTTCTAATGGACGACCAACTAGTTTAATATCCTCAAATTAGATACGGTCTGCACTGTTAATCTGCTCTTATATCAGCAATTATGATGTACATCAATGAAATCCTCGTTTACTTTAGCAATGCCTAACGCGACCGTATTAACCCTATTTTCGCTTTTGAATGTTTTCTGCAATTTACTAATTTTGCTGATAGCCATTGTTTATTATATTTTCTACATAATCACGGAAATCATTCTTATCGATATCAAATTAAAAACTTTCGGCCTCTATCCACGGAACTACAATATCTTTCAATTTTCCATGTGCTCGGCTCTAGCAAATTTGGCTAGCTCATAAATAATGCTATTATCAATATTTTTTTGTTACTATTTGATCCGAGATGAGAGTAATCCATCAATCTTAATTTCATATTTTTATGATGCTGTCAATAAGGGAATCTCTGGGAAGGTTTCCATAAATTCTGTTTTCGACGAAGATAATGTTTTTGAATGCTTCAGAGTTTATAACTTCATCCACTTTTTTTCGTAATGACCGCGACGATCTTTGAGAATTGGAAAAGCGTTAATTGTTCTTCCAATCAGTTGATCTCCCCTTGCAACATTTATATTTCTAGCTTGAAGGGCATTAGATAGTAGAGAGCACTCCTGTAGGAGCTAAATTACTTAGAAAACATTGCTTTGTAGTCGTTTTGCCATTCCAGACGATTTTTTTTGGTTTAGAAGAGAAAACTTATACAAGTGGGTAGCTCGCCATACAGGCAAGAGCAGATACTTTAGGCTGCACGCAGCCAATCTTGGTCCTAACACTCTTCCAATTTATTATTTCAAACTAGCTCTGGAAATATTATTCAGTTCTTTGTTTTTATTAGGATGAGAAAAATACAATATATTTTGTCCATGGAACTTTAAAATGATTAACCTGTTTGAAAATCGTTTATGGATCCATCTAAAACAAGCTCGTAGACGGTGATTGAGGACAGTGCAAATAATAACATTGGAAACATCTCTTTATCGTACCGACTTCAAGATTTAAACCGAGCATTACGCTAGGCATAGTGCATTTAATACCGGTATGATTTTTCAATACCGGTATTGCGGTATTGAAATATTTCAATACCGGTAATACCGGTATAATACCGGTATTGAAACTAGAAAAAAATAAAATTTGATTAAAATATCAAATAAATAGTAAAAATTTACAGTGATTCAATAAACTTTTTTATTTTGTATCAAAATAACAATTTTTTTCATTTTGCGCTGTTTTTCTCCTTTGTAAAATATGCCCGTAAGAAACAAAGGGCATTCAGAGTGTCATCCTCAAGAGATGATCGTAATTTGGTGACAAAGTTGCCACTTGCTGAAAATACACGCTCCGATTCGACACTTGCTGGCTTTATAGTTTTCAAGTATTCGTAGGTGTTTTGCAAATATGTTCCACGAGTTCCTTCTACTTCGAAAATTGCAATCTCCTTGCGGATTGTTTTTGATAAATCTTTCGAAACGTTCAATCTTACCTTATTTTTACACTTTTTATCATTCAAAATTGCCATGTCAAGCTTTTCTTTCAATGACAAGTTTGCAGTGCTGTCAACAGAATCGCTATCAGATGAAACGCTGGTCGAAGGGAGAGGCTCGTCTGCTCGCTGATTGAGCAGCTCATTCAGTTGAACTATGGCATTTAAAATGGCTGATTTGCTAAGTTGCTCAAAAGACAGCGCTGGATCCAAATTCTCGTATCGTTGATGGCCCTTGTGCAGATAGTGTAGCAAGCTAGAAAAAGGTGTCCGTCGCTCATTTATTCGTCGCACCAACGCAGCTTTCAATTTAACAGCTAATTCCGTGTCTCCAAGGTAATTTACCATGAATAATAGTGTTGTATCGGCTGACAACAGTGTTGCATCATCGCGACACAATGCTTCCACGGCTAATTTCACTGGCTCGAGACATGCCACAACCGATGAAATTGTGTCGAACTCCTTGTCACTTATCTCAATTTTGGACTGAAGGTCAATCTTTCAATTTTTCAATTTCATGAAACGTGCGAGCATTGTGTGCAAGCTACTCCAACGAGTTTTTGAATCGAATATTAGTGGAAGAGCTTTACCAAATTCGTCTACTGTGTATTTTTCGAGCGTTTTATCATTTTTTGTCGGTGAACAGCGAAACAATTTTACAACGGTGCGCACCTTAGCGATTAACGGCTGCAACTCATCAGTCAGTTGGATAGTGTCGTCCTTCTCACTCATCACAACTTGAAACCCGTCCGAAAAGTCTTCTTCATCATCATTGGTTAGGTTTGCGTCGTCATCCTCACTTTCTCTGCTTCTCTCGTCATTCGAGATTCCTTTCAAGATTGTTTTAGCAGAAGTTGACGGTTTTTGTACAAAACGTCTAGCACACCCAGTTGAATGCCATGCACAATGCAAAACTGTTGATCACAATTGCTTAAACGTCCCACTTTTTGCATTACGGAAGCTCCATCAGTAGTAATGCACACAATGTCTTCATCGTAATTCAGCATAAACTGCGTCAACACTTTTTGAACCAACTCAATGCATTTTTCAGCAGGCAGTGAACCAACAACTCTAGCTAATCCAAGGCTCCAAAATTCGTCCTCGGTGTTAACGTTTACATTTAAATATCTGCGATTTTTTATTGACGTCCACTCATCAAATGTCAAACTGAATCGCATCCCTTGCGTTCGGAGACGAGTGAAATTGGATATGACCGTCTCTCTGATTGTGTTTGCGTATTTTACTACCATATTTCTAATTGTCGCCGCCGATTTCGGAACAATAAACCCACGAGCTCCTAGCGATGTTCTCAGTTCAGCCGATGTGGCAAATACGCTAAAGGGCAGTCCGTCAAGGGCGGTCATTCTAGAAAGAACTGCAGGCAACGACTTGTCATGTTGATTTTGGAAGAAATCGGTGATCAGAGGTTTGGGTTTTTTGGCCGATGACAACGGAGCCGATGAAAACGAAGCCGATGACGATGCTGCATCTTGGGTCGATTTTCTCTTTAGCAAGTCAATTTCATGGTTTGTTCTTAGATGTGTATGGAGTCCACTGGTACTGCCACCATGTGATTTTATCTCTTTGTCGCATTTCTTACACTTTGAAAGTTGATTTTCTTTATCACGCAGAAAATAAAACCACACAGAATTTTCGTCTACTCGTGCGCCGGTGCTGAACTCTTTGAATATTTTTTGGGACATTTTGGGGGTTTCTGGATATTAAATTAATATAAAACTTTTTTTGTCTATTTCTTGTTGTCTTCAAACAAAAACAAAAATCTGCAAATAAAATCGAACTAATTCATTTAAAGTACCCAAATCTATGTTTATAAATTAAATACTTACTATTTAAATGCAAATTTACTAACGTAGACGTATTTATTTGAATAAATATCAATCGGATTTCAATTTAACTACTGAATTATTATATAACGTTATTGTTATTATTGAATTTAAAAGTAGGTTTCTGAAATTTCGGGTCAATAAAATAATTAAATCTAGCACATCGCATACTAGAAATATTTGGTTAATGGGATTTATGTTTAAATATCCAAAGCAAAATTAAGTTTAAAATCATTCTTAAATAAAAATTTTACTTATTTTTAATCTTGATTATTTATATGTTTTTTAGACTTCCAATTATATGACGATCTAGATAATAAATTATCAAATGTTACAAGAAACTGTTGTAATTTGTACAACATTAATTGAAAAAACATTTTTTTTACTAAAAAACAACGCATGAGTAAAAAAACCAGAAAATTTCACTACAAATAGCTATTGTAATAAAAAAGCGCTTATTTTGAAAATAAATGAACAATTTACTCAATTAAAATAATAAGTTAAATAATGAGCATATGTGGCAATGTTATATTCGTGGACAGATTAAAATCATTTTGCTTTGTCCAAAAATATTTGCGATGATTTCAAATTGAAAAGTAAATAAATAAATAAAAATACATTCATAACAAAAAACCTTCCTACATTATTATTGGATCAGTTCAAATTTCTGAAAAAACCACGATAAGCAAGCCACCATATTTTTATCAGAGGTTAGGAAATCTAAGCTTATAGTTTGTCGAGTACTCGAAAGTGCTTTTTTTTGTAAGGGAAGGTTTATTTGCGCGGGTAAAATACAATTCAGAATGCATAAAGTTTTTTTTATTTAACGTTATCATAATTACTTATAAAACTTTATGCCTAATAATCTATTAGGCATAAAGTTTTTGCATGAGTACTGAAGATATAATAGAGACATTTGTCTTTTTAAATACTAGTTAAATAATAAATAGTCAGGAAACAATAAATTTAGTCAGGAAAAATTGTAATTGGTCATGAATTTTACAATTTTTAGTTCTGCATAAACAGTCATGCAAAACCATTAATAGTCCTGCATTCGTCAATTTAGTTATGAAAGTCTAATTTATTTTTGCTTAAAAAAGCAATGCCTTATTATTATAATATTTTTTAAGTAAAATTGAGAAACAATTTTAAATATTTTTTATATATCCTATACCGGAAATACCGGCATTGATCCAACTCAATACCGGTATTTCGGTACCAGAAAAAAAGTCCGGTAATACCGGTAGTACCGATACCGGTATACCGGTATTGAATGCACTAGTCCATGGTACTATCTACATGTATTTATGTTTGTAGCATATATTTATGACAACAGCAGAAGACAGGAGCAGATTACAAAATATCGAAACGTATACATGCCACGTATACTCATACATTTCAAAATAATTCATCATAAAAAATGACGCATCTATAATTGGTTGTACATACCAACCCATATTACACGTGTTTGCACTGAATAAACGCACCTATAATATAAAACAAAAAATCAATATGTGTATATTATAGAAACATACAAACTTACCTGTGTGTTGATGTTTATCGTTGCAATGAATAAACGCATTTAATATAGAAAGTGAGAAAGTGGTAGAAAAAATAAACTGACACACACAAACACAACACATAGTAAAAAATGCATGCAAATTTTCGATATGTAGAATCGTTGTAATGAATAATCGCACTATAATAAATAATTTATAGACATTTTAAGAAATTTTTAAAAAAAATGACCGTTAAAATTTCGACGAAAATTCCGACGATAATAAAGACATTATTTCGTAATATTTATCTTCAATTTTTAATAATTTTAATATTAGATTTTTTAATAAAACATGACAAAATTCGACTAATTAATCCATTTAAAAATGTTTATTTATATTTAAAAATATATCTGACTTACATTATATCGAAATAATTCCAAATAACTTCATAAAATTTCTTAAAAATCCTTAACAAATCCTGAAAAATTAATTAAAAATAATTTATAATGAAAAATGTTGATAAAAAGTATCATTCAAGAGCTTGAATATTTATCTCATATCTATATATGGATCAAAATTCAAACCTTAAAGTTTACTTTAAATAAAAAAAATGACTTGAAATCCATTTCTAAAATGGCTAAATACAAATAGTTAAAATAACTAAATAAGTATTTACCACATAATTATGTTTAACCACATTCCAAAAAATTCAATCACAAATAATGGCGCATCTATAATATGGGTTGTGCATACCAACCCATATCATAGATGCGTTTATTCGGTGCAAACGGGTGTATAGATGCGTTTATTCAGTGCAAACGGGTGTATTTAGGTGTGTAGCACACTACGCATATTCATTGGAAAACGTATATTTACGGACGTAGCAGCGAAACTATTATTTGATGATATTGGTTGTTTCATAAAATGTGATTTGTAATTTGTAAAATTTGTTTTGTAATTGTAATACTCTTTAAGTCTGCAGTGATGCTCCCAAAATGAAGAAAAGATTACCTATAATAAATGTTTACAAAATATTTCTGTACATTTAATTTTAGAAAATTAATTTTATAATATTTCATGCTGGATTAAGTTTTTGTGTTCACTGATATTTTGAATGGTAGATTATTATAAAAATTAATAGAATATTATTATTAATTTTTATGATTACTTTTAATAATATGAATTATAATAATTTATAAAATAGCTATAGGAAACACATAATTTTGATATTTTATTTTTGATCTTTCTAAGCAAGAATTTAGTTAGTATTTTGTCAAGGAATGTATAATATGTCAAACTATATAAACAAAAGTAAACTTATTAAATAAGTATTAAATTTCAATTCTTACTGATGAAATATTTACACTTATGTACACATTAAAGCTTCTATTATTAATCATATTTCATGATTACCAAAGACAAAATATATTTTCATCAAATAGACTATTTTTAGTTTATTTGTAAAGTTCAACCTCGAAATTTCTACGAAATTAAACTGGATATTTTTATTTAAAAATACTTTTTATTTATTTTTTTAAAATTTTTTTAAAAAATATTCTGTAATTATAGACAATTATAACGGTCAGTATTTACAATTTGATTTGTTTAATAATGCCATAAAATGTGAGTTTTATTGTGCTATAATAAATTATATTAAATTTGAATTATTTTTACTTTATTTTTATTATTTTTACTTTTTACTCAGTCTTTTTTGACCCACTTAAGTTTTGTGTGAGTGAAATTAACAAGACTGAAATCTTTTCCAATAAAAATTTTACTATTTTTTGAAATTATTTTTGTTTATTTTCAAATAAGTTTTTCATCAATCATTCCATTTTCTTGGGATTTTGTGTAAGTTGGTATCACTGTCTGACTCCTTGGTGTCCTTTTATTAATGAAATCGAACCACCCAACACATTATTATTCATTTGGAATTATCACAATTACACCACTTCTCTTTTGTTACACAACTTTAAATAACTCTTTTTCGAACCTTGCGCAGAGATAAATCTTCCAACGGGATATATCCCTTTCTGGTACGCTGGATTCAAAACGATTTGTTTATCATTAAGTTAAATTCGCTTTTGGGTTCTTTTGCTATACTATAACTTTTCTTTCTTCGACCTACTGGCGATTCTGTTTACTTGCCGGTCGCTTTTATACCCGTCTCGTAATTTTTAATTTTAATTTTTATTATTAGCATTTCTTGTTGAATCCCAACAATTTGTATAAACTAGAGCTTGTTGCCAGCAAGTTTTTTTTGGAGATTTATTAAAATAATAAATGATTTATTTTTTTCAGCTTAGACATTTACATGTTTTTGAAAAAATGGAATTGAAAATTTGAAATATTTTTTATGGTTTAAATGATGTGAAATTATTTTTCTATTTTAACAATATTTTCTATTTTTTCTATAATGCATATGTTTATGATTATATGTATATACATAAATGAAGGACATCTCAAACCACTTTAAATAAACCATTTGAAAAAATGAAACCATAACATATTACGAATACATAATTAAACATGCACAACAACGATTTAATTATAAGAAAGTACCTCTCAAACATTTGTTTTACAATTTATTTTGACAGATTCCTGTATTCGTCAATCCTACCTGATTATGACAGGAAAACTATCGAAATATATCTTAAACGAATGTTTGAGTGGCCTTTACTTATAATATTTCTGCTAATAATTTAATATAAAATTTCCAAAATTTCTAGTATTTAGAAGTTACGAAAAAAGTTCATTCAACCTTTTTAGATTTTTCAAAATATACCACTATTTGAAATAAATAATTTTTTAAGAATTATTATTTGATAATATTTTATTTCATTAAATTTTATGTTCTTTTTTAAATTTCCTATCCGGAATCTTTCAATCTTAATCTTTATTAATTATTAAAATTATAAAATTATAAGAGCTTTTTTTTCAATTTTCACCACTGAATTCTTTTCAATTGACATTGTATTTATTAAAAAGCTTGACTATGAATCAGTAAATATATCGATGTTTTTTTATATTCACGAATTTTTAGCACAGCTTTTTTTCAAGTAATAACTTGGAAAAAAACAGTGCCGAAAATTCATGAATATCACAAAAAACATCAATATCTTTACTGATTCATAGTCAAGCTTTTGAATAAATATAATAAAATTATAAAAATTAAAATTTCCTTCATCAGAATTTTAAAATATAACTTAGCAGTTTGGAAGTGATTTTTAAAAAATATATATGATTTGATATTATATTTCTTACCTTGTAAAAAATTTCTTTTTGTCGACAATTTTCGAGCAGGTTTTGTAATAAAATAAAAAATTTGAGTTGAATTTAAACTCACTGGTATAAAAAAACCCTATAAAAATGTATTTTACGCTATAAATTTTGAGTACCTGATTTTTAATAATTTTGATGAATTTATCTTTTCCTGAAATAAATATATCGCAATGCATGAATGAGAATGCTTTTCCTTTAATTTACTCTTTCCCTTTGTTATATAATAGTATATAAAATTAGATCTGATTGAAATGTAACACTTGAAAAGCATTCTCAGTGATAATCACTGAAAGAAAATTCCTACCGTTCATTAATTAATATTTATCTAAAGATATTATTCAAACAAATAAAAGAAATTTATTAAATTCAAAAATGTAATAAGATTTAGTGAAGCATTAAACATCAAGAGAAAGAGAATTAAATAAATTATTTTCCTTTTTTATAAATTCAACATGTTTTTATAACTTCAGATTTTACTTGGACAACAAAATTTAAAATTCTGACTGAAAAATGTCAAAAAACAATTCAATCATAAATTTGATGAAAAAATAAATATTTTTAATGAAAATATAATTTAAGTTATTTGATCAATTCATTTGATTTTATTTTTTAAAATAAAACTATAGAATAACATAAATAAATTAAAATAAATTAATTACACCATTTGAACATCATGTTAACGTGACATTTTTTGTGATATCATAGGAAATACACCAATGCGAAATTAACTAAAAATTGTGTGCTCATTTGTCATCACAATGTCTGTGAATAGAACCAGATGTAAATCGCATTTGTCTTGTGGTTTTGACTGCATCTCAATAGTTAGTATGTGTGTATAAATCCGGCAATAAAGACGACTTTTACTGTTTCGGAAAATTAAATTTTGAAAATGAAAATACCATAATATTGTATAAATAAAAAGTTGAAAGATGTGAACAAAATAGTTAATGAATACTAGAACTTACTTACGAAAATACATATGGTGACACTGAACGTGTTAATTAATTCAGACATTGCAATCTATCCATTTAGAAAATTTATAATAGAAATAAATATATAAATAAATTTATCATTTTTGTCTACTTTGCAATCACCGAGTAAATGTTTTGTTCCGTCGTATAAAGGCTGGACGACACCGAAGTTTAGGACATAGACCTGACAATGTTGACTTGATATAATTGATACTCACAAAGTGTTTTGATAATATAGATGATGAGCAAAATCATCCTGAAAAGGTGAAGTAGTTTTTTGAAACATTCAAAATCCCATTATAAAAGATGTTACAGATCTGTTTTCTTATATTTCACTTCATAAAACATCTCACCATAGTTCTTCATCCGGAAAATTATTTAAACATCAACTAACACCCCCCCCCCCCCTTTTCCAGCCATATAGTCAACAAAAAGCAAATCCACTAAAAATTGTGTAAAATATACCAAGATAGGTGCATCCATTTCCATATCAAAAGTTATCATAAAGTCAATATCATGGCGGTTAGATATGACACTGATGCAAGTCACATAAGCTCAAAACTAATCGTACATTAGAAATTGAATCAAATATTACAATACACTGAATTTTATTAATATTGAATAATAAATATCACGGTTTACTAAAATTAATATTCTTGTTAAAATTATTTATCTGAAATAATCGAATAAAAATGAGATTTTCAAATTTCATTTTTTCACGCTTCAAACATAATGTAATTTGTATGAAATGCGATGATAATTCTTTCTATTTTGAGTTTTTAGCGATTAAATATTAGCTCTGTCAACTGGCTGTGGAAGCCTATTTAATTAAAGATAGAAAAAGGAAAATATTACATTTATGAAATTTAAAAAAAAATTAAATTTTTATTTTTCATTAATTTTTATAATTTTAATTTAGTTTGTTTTTTATTAAATAAACTATTGTCCAATAATATAATAAAGAATTTTTTATGTCACATATGAAGAACGAAATAAAGCTGTGCCAAAAATTCGTGTTAAATAAATACAAAATATTAATCTATAAACAGGTTGTCGGCAATCCCGTACCCGTGGCCATATTACTCAATCTTAACAAATAGTTTACTTTGCATTTATTTTTGCTTTTGATGAAATTTGTTTTTTTAATTTTTATGTTTTATTATTATAATATATAAAATTATTAGAAATATATTTGATAGGTAAGGTAAACTTTGAAGAAAAGTGTATGATATAAAAAATTAAATTATAATAATTTAATAGTAAATTCAATTAAAATAAAATTTCTGGAATTAACTGAATATTTACTTAAAGTTTGGAATAAATTAATAGAATTCACGAAGAGAGTTTATGTACAAAAGCCTTTGCCAAAATTGACTGAGATTATGACCATATTAGTTAAAATTGTTAATTTAATCGTAGCTCGTTCATCACTAATCCACAGGCAGTTCAAGGATTTTTTAAATGAAATAAAAGCGGAATATGTTGATTGCTTTTACATGAAGAAGTTCAATGACTTAGTAGGGGGAAAGTTTTGAACAGATTTATTTCTCTTATTAATGCCATCCAAGTAGGTAGATAGTAGCCTACGGCAGCAATAGGGGGGGGGGTAAAAAAATGTTGCAAATTTTGATTGCATAATTTTTGCCGTAGACATTTTTTTGCTTTTTTGATTACATAATTGATGCCGTAATGCCCAATGATTTTTTTTCTTGGATTTTCAATACAAAAATTTTTTTTCAATACAAAAAGCCAAGGATAAGTCAGTATTATTTGGGTGGGTCTCCTTGGTCCTGAGAATTTCAATAGAAAAGGTGGTCTGCATTAAAAAAGCATAGTAAATTTTTAAAATAAAACAAATTATTGGTCTAAAAATCCAATTAAAGTAAATTATGGGCTAATTAAGTAAATTAAGGTTCAAGTTTTTGAATTAAAGTAAATGATCGTTCAAAAATTGAATTACAGTAAATTATGTGCTAAGATTTTTGAATTACAGTAAATTAAGGGTCTAAAAATTGAAATACAGCAAATTATGGGCTCAGATTTTTAAATTTAAGTAAATTAATAGATATATTTGGTAATCAATGGGCAATGATATAAGTAAATTAAGTTTCAAATTTTTAAATTAAAGTAATAAGTAAATTAAAGTAAGATTTTAAAATTTATTAACAAAAAGTTGGAATAATAGTCAGTAATTGAGAATTGAAATTTTTTAATGAAATTTTTAATAGAAATTTTTTAAGATAATTTTTAATGAAAATTTTAATTGAATAATTTTCAAAGATAATTTTCAATGAAAATTTTAATGGATTAATTTTTTAAGTAAATTTTTTTAATGAAATTTTTTTTTATAGATTAATAATAATAATATTATTATTTCAACCAAATACTATACAACACATAAAAATTAACTAAACACAAAAATAACTAGACACATAACAAAACATATAAACATTAACTAAACACATAAAAATTAACTAGACACATAACAAACATAAAAATTTACCAAACAAATAAAAAGAACAAATGTAAAGATATTAACTTTTATTTAATAAAATCAGTCTTCAATATCATCTTCTCCGACATCTTCTTCATCAAATTCTTCTCCAACAACTTCTCCAACATTTAAATAACTTAATCTTACATGCCCATATGCTAAACTAGTATTTTTCCCCACCCAAACCCTTTTGTCATCTTTGTTAGTTAGTGCTATTTTAGTATTTTTAATTGTAAAAATTTGATGATTTTTGCTTGTTATTTTTGTTTGAGGAATCGAAAAAATTTGATTAGTGCTATAACAATCCAGGTATGACTGATGTTTTATGTCACTACCTTTCAATGTTACACCTTTAGCCTTTTTTGTTTCCTCATCACCCAACAAGCTATAACACCTAGGTCTAAGAAAAACACATTCCTTATATTAAAGACCTTTATTCTCGTCTTTGAACTTTCCAATGACAGAATCAAGGTTCTTACTATATAAGGAATGACAACTATTGTAATTGGAAGATCTAATAAATTATCTTGAATCATTGCAGGTAAAAGAACCTCAAGTTTACAGTTAATTACTTCGAGGAAAAAAGAGTCTGTGTCACCTGCAACGATATTAATTTTACAACTAAACTCATTGCGAAATGATTCTAAATCCTTATATTGCAATTCATACGTTCTAAGTTTAGATAGATCAAGTACAGACTGACCAATGTAACTTGGTCTATCTAAACATATAGAATCTGAATTCAATAATGCAGCAATTAAATTATCATCTATTTTAATAGATTTTTTAAAAGTTGGTTTTGATGAATATTTTACTAATTTACCGGCAGTAGTACAAAGACGAAGATTCATTCTTCTCTTTAAATTCTCTACTGTTTTGCCATACAAACTGTTATTTAACAATTTATAATAATTTCTGTCTAAATTATTTACGCTTTTTGACCTTAATTAAGTATTGGTATCTATGTATTTTTTAAAAATTGGAGATTGCTTAAATCTTACACCCCCATTTACACGTGTTACTTTAACACCAAGTTCCAAATATAATTTTAATAATCTCCAATGAATCACATAATTAGATTTTGGAAGATGAGTTAATAATAATTTTTCAACCTTTGACCCAGCAGCTTTCATTTTTTCAGCAGCTACAGGGAAATCGTCCGACTTATCATGAAGCTCAGAAGGAATTACAAGATCAACTTCAAGAGTGTATCCATAAGATAAAGATTCAAGATTTAAATTCCTACATTCATCCATTATTAAATCAAATCCATCAAGAACCCAACTAAATTCACCACAGGTAATGGTTGACTTAAAGCCCAACCGTAAAGATTATTAATATCTATATAAAGTAACTCAGTGTTCTCATCGGTTTTTACATAATGTTTATTTACAAAAGTAAGACCACCTCTTATTCCACCCTTATAAAAGCTAAACATTTCGTTTTCAGTTATCAGTTCAATCGGTTCATCTAAAGACATTAATACAGAAGACCAAGACATACCAGGAATTCCAAAATAATTCAATGGTTCTAATCTATTATGAGCAATAGATTTCAAACGAAATTGTTGAAAGAAATCAGCCAAAAGAAAACAATCGAGTTTTAAGTATATACGCAATTAGTTTCAACCCAAATCTCCTGAGCTTTTTCATACTCGAGTTCAGTGACACCTTCCCAGATTGGTGGTAATTCATAAGTAGTTTGGAGAATATCTAAAGATGTAGCGAAATTATAAGGAAAGATTCCTTTTTCAGAAACTATAGTGCCAGAAAAACAGAATTAGTTAAAGGTAAAGTATTCAAAGTTTTGACTGCTTTAGCTAAAGAATCATTAACAAATTGATAAGAATCAATGAATCTTAAGCTAATTTTTCCTAAATGCGCAATCAAAGAAATAAATTTTTCAGTCGTTATTGGGATGCAACCTAAAGTCCAATTTTTAAATTTATTTAAACCATATTTAAGTATATGGTGCATATCGTATCACTTCAAGTTGTGAAATACGATAGGCAAAATTTTATTTATTTTCCTATTTATGTTGCAAAATGATCGTGATCTCTAACAGGATCGACGATACATTTCATGCAAAGGTAACAAAGAGATGCACTATCAAATTGACGTTGTTCAATATTTGTTAATTTCACCATAGGTTTCCTACCCATTTTATAATAAAAAGGAAGAACTTTATTTAATGCTATATCCTCTATAGCACTTAAAAAACTCTCGACACAATCTAAACCTATGAACTGTTGATAAGATTTAGATCCGTCGAAGTTATTAACAAGTAAAAGACCAGCAGATATTGGCATGTGTCGTTGGAAGTGAACATTATCGGAAGGTAAAATAGCCTCAAAATCGGCATAAACTACAAAAGGAGGAGTTACTGTTTTCGACCAGTCAGTAAACTGCAATAATTTATTTTGAGGGAAGGTGTAGAGTCGTTCCTAACTGATTTCTTTTACACAATAATTCATGCCTGTCCAGTGCATGTTCAAACACCCATTCAAACACCGCTGGCACCATAATGAACGTATTCGTGTAGGACAACTAGTATTTATGTGGGAATTCATTAACCTATTTAAGTTGCTTATAGCAACGTAATGGAACTTGTTTCCTTTATTTAATAATAATAAATTAATTATAGTTCCATTTGAAACTTTGGAACGATGTATAATATCTAAATGTGGATGTTTTAATACATAATTGTCGGTTAATTGTATAGTATTGACATATGTAAAAACATTAATTATTAAACCTGGATTTTTAGCTTCAAATTTCCTAATATCTTTTAGTTTCATTGGTAATTCTGACGAGTCGTATACTAGGTCAGATAAATTATAACTAGATGTCCTATTTCTAGCATAACTACTAATCTCATCATATTTTAAAATAGCTAAAATGCTATATAGAAAACATGAATTATCAGTGTTTTTTATATTAATTAAACAATATTTATTTTTCAAATAAGTTGGTGTTTCAATAAAACTCTTACCACTTAACCTACTTAACCTACTTATTTTAGTTATAGTGAAATGAATTTCTGTTATATTTTTTATAATCCAACTACTTCCTAACTCTGTAATATTTGTGATTTTTTCGTTTAATTCCCTAATACCTTCATCAAAAATATGATGCAGTTAATGGTTTTACGTAATTGGAGATATTATTAACTTTTATTTTCCCGTCTTTTTCAAATTCGATTGTTATTCCGAATTGAATTTTGACGGAGCCTAATTCGTTAATAATATCTCTTAATTTATTTATTAACGGTTCTAGAAATATTATTTCCTTTATATTTAAGTCGCTTGTATCTAAGCTCAATATCTGGTGGGTACCTCTTAAATCTCGTTGAACTGTTGGTACATTTCCACCTATTTTTATTATATTTAATCCATCCCAAGAATCAAAGGAAGTGAATAATCCATCATTGGATTCAACAACCAATCCATATTTGGATTCAACAACCAATCCGTCCTGGGATTCAAAAGAAGAAGTATCTAATTTAGTTTTTTTATTTGTATTATTTTTTTCTATAGTTGAGGGTCTTTTAAAAACACTGTCTTTTTTAAAATTAAACCTATCTAAATGATTTTTATGTTTATTGTAAAACGTGATATATGTTACAGGGTCACTAGTTTTGCATAAAATAAGTTTTATTATAATATTTTTTCATGTAATAATTCTCCATTATAGAATGGCAATTATTATCATGTTCTTTTGACAAACAATAATTTGGGTAAAGTATACCTATAAAATAAAAATTTAATAAAAAAAATATAATTTAAATGAAATATTTTAATAAATGTTTACGCAAAAATTTGCAAATTATTATTATTTTACAAATTTTATTTACTAAAAAATAAAAATTTACTAAATAAAAAATTATATTAAATTTCCTTTAAATTATAAAAAGTAATCAAAACTTACATTGTAAATTTTCATTTCGATTTATTGACACACTGACATAATTTTTCTCTTTATTCGTATTACCTAAATTATTAATTAATTAAATCAATAAATTAAAAATTATGTTTACTTTTTCTTTTCAAATTTCCTTTAATCTTCGATTTTAAATTGTCTTCATTAATATTATCTAAATTAATTAATAAATTAATTAATCAATAAATTAAAATTTACCAAATTTCTGAATTTTTTCTCGGACATTCATAATGTTTTCTATTAAAGAATTCATTTTTGAAGGTTAACTATTTGTTAAATGTGACTAATGATAGATTATTGTTTATAGATTATTATTGTTTATAGGAACAAATTCTAACCAATCAAAATCAAGGAAGGGTATGGAAAAAAGTAAATATATTATGTTGCGGTATTTTAAAATTAAAATTTATTTTAAAAACACATTTCTACGCTAAAGTCGACTTATGTAACAAAGACATAATAAACTCATTATTTCCTACAAATATTTCACCCACCAAATACCTAACTAGAGATGATATATATTGATTGATCATAATAGTAAACTAAATCACAAATTTCAGTATATCTTACAATAATTTTCAAGTAAATTTGAAGTCCTTGATAAAGTTAACTGGTTTCTTAGCTTATGTTTTTTAAAGTGCATCAATGTGTAAATGGAAATATTCTTAGAAAATTATTGAAAAAATTATTTAGTCAAATGCATTACAAATTCATCTAAAATTAAACCTATTACTTGATCATTAACCTAACAGTCATTAAAAAAAAATTAATTTTTATTTAAAATTTAACAAATTATCAAGAAATTCAATTAAAATCATCATTAAAACTTTAAATTTTTAATCAATCAACATGAAATTCTTAGATTATAACCTTATTATAACCTAACTGTCATTAAAAATAATTTTTATTTAAAATTTAAAAACCAATCAATAAAAATGCATCCAATTATCAAGAAATTAATTAAATTTATCTTAGAACTAACTTAAAATTTTTAAATATTCATTTAATCCACATGAAATTCACGAAAATGATAAAAATTCACAAAAACCATCAACTCTAAAAAAAAATTAAACACCAAAATTTATCTAAATAATCTTTCAAACTAATTCATTAAAATTGAAGACAACACGCTCTATTTTGTCATTACATTCAATTAAAATTAAATAAATCAAGATAAGAACTTTGATAAAAAATATTATTCTAAAATGGTTAGAATTAAAACTGTAGTGTTTTTAAAATCTAATTAACTTAGTCATAATTTTCTTTAATTATTACTACCAATTCTCATCATCTTTCAAAATTTATTACTTAATTTTAAATTGCATAGTAGGTAGTTAATAGCTTACCGCAACAATTACCCCCCCCCACCCAAATAAATTCAAAATTGTTGCAAATTTTGATTACGCAATTGTTGCAACTCACTTTTTTTGCTTTCAGGGATTTTTAGTCCAAATTTCTTTTTATCAGACTTTAGTGAGGGGGTCTCGATGGTCCTGGGATTTTCAATACAAATTATTTTTTTCAATAGAAAAATCCGACTATCACTAAAAAAGCCAAGGATTATTCACACTATAGTGAGGGGGTCTCCATGGTCTTAGAATTTTTAATACAAAAAGGTGGTCTACACTAAAAAACAGTGGTAATTTAAGGTCTCAGGATATTTTCAATACAAAAATCCGATTAACACTTAAAGAGCATAGAATATTCGAACTAAATTAAGGTGGGTCTTCTTGGTCCTGGGATTTTCAATACAAAAAGGTGATATACAGTGTAGATTCTACACTAAAAAGCGTGAAAAGCATGGTAATCTAAGGTCTCAGAATATTTTCAATACAAATTTTTCAATTACCACTAAAAAAGCATGGAATTTTCAAAGTAAATTAAGGTGGGTCTCCTTGGTCCTGAGAATTTCAATACAAAAATGTGGTCTACACTAAAAAACAGTGGTAATTTAAGGTCTCAGGATATTATCAATACAAATTTGAATTACCATTAAAAATGCATGGAATTTTCGAATTAAATAAATTAAATTAAATAGGTGAATTAAGGTTAAGTTTTAAATTAAAGTAATTAAGATCTAAAATTCTAAATTAAGTAATTAAGTTCTACATTTTTAAATTAAAGTAAATTAATGTAAAATTTTAAATTAATAATTTATTGTCAGATATTTTGAATAACTATCATCTGATGAGAAATGAAAATTTTAAATGAAAACTTTTATGAAATATTTTTCAATGACAATTTTAGAAAAATAACTTTTATGATTTTAGATGGAAACTATGCAAATTAAGGGATACATTTTTAAATTAAAGTAATCAATGGTCTATATTTTAAACTTCTATATTTGGTAAACAAGAGCTAAATTAAGTAAATTTTCTGTGAATTAATCAATGACCATGTGAAATTATTGATTAAATATGTAAATATAGGTTATATTTGGTTGTTAAGTAAATTATGGTAAAAAATTTTAAATTAATTAATACAAGGATAAATAGGTAAATTAAGAATAAATAAGTAAATTATAGGTTCAAAATTTTAAATTAAAGTTAAATAAGTAAATTAAAGTAAGATTTTTAAATTTATTAACAAAAGTTAGAATAATACTCAGTGTTTGAGAAATAAAAATTTTAAATGAAACTTTTTATGAAATAATTATTAAAGTCAAATTTTAATGGAATTTCTAATGGAATAATTTTTTAAGGCAAATTTAGACGGAATGATTAATGGAATATTTTTTTAATTTAATTTTTAATCGAATAATTTTTTAAATTAATTTTATATGAAATTTTTTATAGAATAATTTCTTTAGTAATATTTAAAGTAAATTTAATTAAAACAATTTTCAAAAGCAAAAGTAATTACAAATTTTAATGAAATAATTTTTAAAAATAAATTTAGATACAAATTTCAATGATAATAATAATATTCGTAATCATAAAATAATTATGATAATAATAAAACAAAAATAGTAATTTTAATGAAAAAATAATAATAATAATAATAAAAATAATAATAATAATAATAATAATAATAATAATAATAATATTCGTAAGGATAAAATGATATTAATAATAATAATAATTCAACAATCAGTTATTAACAACAAGTTACTAAATATTTCTAGTTATGTACTAACAACCAAAAACAACCAACAACTAGGTATGAGGTGCCAAGTACTAACTCTCAAACAACTAGATACCTACAAGTTGTAGGCTACAACAACAAACTGAATATTCTTCGATATATTTTATCAAATGCTTTTTAAATTAAATTTATTAATTACAATCAGTAGAAAAACCTTTTTTATATGTCTAAATTTAACAAAAATATTGATTTTCATCAAAAAATGAATAATTGTCAGCTCAACCACTTTATATCACCACGTGGAATTGACGATAATTTAAATTACAATGAAAGACTAATAAATTCTAATTCTTATTTACAAAACATTCTTCTTTCAATTGATTACTACTGACTTATTATTGCAATGTAAAAATTGCTTTCAATGAATAGTTATTGTTGATACGTTTTATTATATAATTATTTAAATTATATTATTATTTAAAGATCATATATTCTCCTCAGACTAATAAGATTCCTTAAAATCCCTTAAATTCATATTATTACAAATATTTCACTAAAATCATCTAAAAAGCATCAAATTTCCTTTGAAATAACTCTATCTTTAAAGATTAGTATTTTATCGATAAATACTTTTAAAAGATTATAAATTTCTCTCAAACTAATAAAATTCCTTAAAATCCCAGTAAATGACAATAATTATATCTTTAATTCCTATTATCACACATATTTCACAAAAATCCTTTAAAATCATTAACTCTAAACAATTTATAAAATCTAATGATAAAACCAGTTTTAATTAACAAATAATAAAAAAAAATTTACTTTTATTGACTTGTTTTTTTAATTTTAAATAAAATTTATTTTCATAGAGATTAATAATTAGAGTTTTTACAATAATCAAGTGATAGGATAAATTTTTGATGATGACTTTGTAATGATATTGAATTTGACTAAATAATTTTTTAAATAATTTTCTAAGAATATTTCCATTTACACATTGATGAACTTTTAAAAATCATAAGCTAAGAAACCAGTTAACTTTATCAAGGACTTCAAATTTACTTGAAAATTATTGTAGAATATACTGAAATTCAGTTTGCTATTATTGCATGAAAATGATTGGTTGAATCGTCGAAGAATTATGATCAATCAATATATATCATCTTTAGTTATATATTTGATGGTAAATAGTTGTGTAAATTTTAGTGAATTTTAATCTTTTAGTGTGCTCTTATTATATAGATACTAAATTATTTCAATGGAAGAATGTTTGGTGTCTGTAACAGTTAATGAATATTCATATTTTTGAAGAATTCTCTAAGGACTTTAAGAGGATTGACTGAATTAAAAAGGATATAACCTCAAGGGATATAGTTGGTTAGATATTGATGTTTAAAGGGGTAGAAATATTTTGTGAGAGATCGGTTAAAATGGGAATATACGATTTTTAAAGGGATATAGTCGGTTGGATTTAATGGGGATCGGTTTTGATGGGAAAATATAATTTTTTAAGGGGATTTAATGTGGGATCGGTTAAGATGGGAATATATGATTTTTTAAGGCTGATGTTGGCAAAATATATTATTGTTTTGAGAGAAATGGCAATACTTTAGTCAGTTATGAATCAAAAATAATGTGAAATTATATTGTTTTATTATATTGTGATTAATGCAGTGTAAATTAATTTAGAATTAAGGTTTTATTATGGTTTTATTAAATTTTCTATTAACTATCCAGGGTTTTATTAAGTAGTGTTAATGAACAATTTACTTGGTTTTGACAATGAAATCTTTAGAGGTAATTTGGATTGATATCAACTTTAAATTATTTTTATTTTTATTTAGACGGAGAATGACAAAAGTTGAGAAATATTGACTTAAAACATCGACAACTAAATAAAATTGATCTTTATTGGAAGAAATATATCGGGTGATTTTAATTAGTAATTAAATCGGTTGAATATCGGTAAAAATGATCATTTGAAGAAATATATTTTATTGAATGGATAAAGTTAATCTTTCAATGGGACCTAGTACAGTGAAATTGTACAGTGATATTTATTTTATTTTAAATTTCAAATAGAGTGATTTATTTTTAGAACAAAAATTTATTTATAACTGGTTTTATCATTAGATTTTATTTGGTGGAAAAAATGAATTTTTCAATGCAACTACTTGGTAAAATTGTACAGTAATATTTATTTTTAATTTCGAGTAGAACAAAAATTTTATTATTTTTAAAATAAATAAAAATTAAATTAGAGTTTTCTTTCTTTAATTGTTATAAATTATTTCATATTTAAATTTTAACGAAAATAAATAATAAAAAATCACTGAAATAATTGCAATTTGTATAAAACAATACTAAGTCGAATAAATAAACAATTTGATATTTTATTCTAATTAGAAAATGTTTAAAGGTGTAGAAATTTCATTTTGAATATTAAAACAATTCATATCTTTCCAAAATATTAATTATTAAAGGATTTATGAGACATAAATATATAATAAACAATTGCATAAAGTATGACATTTTCAAAATGTTACATAAAAATATTAAAAAATAATAAATAAATAATATTTCTACAAACAATTATAACTTTAGGGGAAATTTTATCAACATAATAAAAATTATAAATGATTTTCATCAAACTTACAAAATCAAGATCATAGATATCATTTAAAAAGACAAATGTTTATTATATTTTAAAAATGATATAACTTAGTTCCAAGCATTTTTTGGTTTAACAGATTTGACAAGCTTATTCAAATTTTATATATTTCTCTTTGAATTGTTTAGATAAAATGGATGAATTCGACTCTTTCTAACATTCGTATGCTCTTGACCAATTTCCCATAGTCTTTAAATGGAATTCCTTTGTTTATAATATTTTCTATATCCAACATATATGTTATAAAAGATTTAATCATTAACCGAAATTCGTAGAAATATGTCAATTGTTCATATTCGTAATTCATATTAAAATTTTCTCTAAATAAATCTACGCAGTACTCCATGCATTTTAGTTTAGAAAACTTTCCACTCGAGAACCGCAAATATTCGTAATTGACCATTTCATTAAATTGATGTTTCACATCCAAAATCAAATTATTATTAAGATTTGTATTTTGCAATGTTTCCAATTCCGACAACAATGTATTTAACAAATCAAATAACTTTTTATTTGACTGACAAACCGAAAAGAAATTGTCGTAATGACTTTTCATTTCTTGGCAATCGTCAATGGCAAAAAACCTTTCGATTTCAGTGAAATTTCTCTTTAAATACATTTCAGTTGTCTCTCTTTTGATATAATTCGTAAATGAAATGTTAATGAGAGAATTCCTGAATATATTTAGGTTAACTAATTTACATTCATCAAAAGGACAACTTCCATAAGAAATCAAATATTTTCTAGTGCATGACAAACACAATTTGTGAGCACAATTCGGAAATCCAGAATAAATATTGCAATTGATTGATTGGCTACAAATTAAGCATTTATCAACGTCTGATTCGTTGATATTTGGTTGGATCGCTTGAAATATTGATTTATTGTTTCTCACTAAATTAATCGACTTGCTGATAATGAATTGAACAATTTCTTTCAAACTTTTGAAATCGTTTTCAAAATTATTCAATAATTTTTCAAGTTTGTTTCTAGGAGGAAAATTTCCAATATAAATTTCAACAGGTTCCGAAAATTCATGAATTGACAAATTAAGATTCAATGAATTTATACTTTTTAGATTTTTTATTAATAAATGGTCTTCTTCATTGGAATATTTCTTTGAATTTGATAGAAACAATTCACCTAAACGGTCCGTGGTAACTTTTATTGATATTTCGGTAGTCACTGATTGAAATAGTCTGTCGAATAATTGCAATTCGGTTTCAGAAACTTCAGTGTTACTTTTATCAATCCATTTTTTAATTAATTTTATGAGATTTTTCAAATTCATCATGACGGTGTTAGTGGTCTCTGTAATCTTCAAAAGGCTGTCAGTAATATCCTGATCTAATTTCTTCAGAAATGAATCATAGTTAAATTTTATTACCAATTCATTGTAGTCTATCAAAGGTAAATTATTAGGATTTACTGATAAATCTTTGATATATTTAATCACTCTTTGATCTAGAGGACACAAGGGTTTTTTAGTTTTCAATGTCATATATGGCTCAAGAGAGTCACAGTTAAATAATAATTGTAAAGTACAATCTTTACAAAATGAATGACCACATGGAATAAATGTTACGAAATCATTATTTTCGAGACTATCGTAACATATGTAGCACTCGTCATCTTCTGTGACAGTTTTCATTTCCTTATTTAACTCTTCATTTGAATTTGTTTTTTTCATCAAAATAATATTATTATATTTTGTTTTATTCAAACAATTATATTTTGATTACAAAAAATAAAATATAATTGTTTATTAATTTAATAAATGTATTAAAATTCATTAAAAATTTAAATATTTCCTGTATTTGAATTACATAATATTTTAATTCTTTCTATTCGTGTATATCTATTCGTGTATATATATATATATATATATATAATTAACTTTAATTTAAAACTTTAGACCATAATTCTATTTTTAGTCTCATGATTGACTATGATTCAAAACTCTGATACCGTAATTTACTGTAATTCCATTTTTAGACCCAAAATTTGCTTTAATTAAATATTTACAACGCTTTTTTAGTGTAGACCCGTTTTTGTATTGAAAATCTCAGGACCAAGGAGATCCACCTTAGTTTAATTAGAAAAATCCTTGCTTTTTTAGTGTAGACTGATATTTGTATTGAAAATATCCTGAGACCTTAAATTACTATTGCTTTCATATTGAAGACCGCCTTTTTGTGTTGAATATATCCTGAGACCTTAAATTACCATGGTTTTTTTGATATTTGTATTGAAAATCCCAGGACTAAGGAGACCCACCTTATTTTAATTATAAAATCATTGCTTTTTTATTGAAGACCGCCTTTTTATATTGAAAATATCCTGAGACCTTAAATTACTATTGCTTTCATATTGAAGACCGCCTTTTGTGTTGAATATATCCTGAGACCTTAAATTACCATGGTTTTTTTGATATTTGTATTGAAAATCCCAGGACAGGGGAGACCCCCTCACTATAGTGTGAAAAATCTTGGCCTTTTTTCTATAGAGCCTATCTAAATGTATTGAAAAAAATATGTGTAGCCCATGGCAACAATTATGTAATCAAAAAATGTAAGTTGCAACAAAAGTTGCAAAATTTTTATCCCCCCTCCGCTACCCGGGGGAGTAATTGTTGCGCGGATGCCCTAACTACCTCTCTAATAATATTTTTAAAAATAATAATAATTTTGTTGACTCATTGGATGACTCATATGACCCTGAGAATGACCTTGAATGAGTCATGCGATGACTCATTTTGGCAAATTTTCAAAATTAGGTGCCCGTAAGACCTCTAATAATATTTTGAAAAATAATAATAATTTAGTGATGAGTCATGGTCTTTTTTTAAAGACCTTGGTGAGACAGCAGGGGAGTCATATGATCTTGAATGAGTTATCCGATGAATCATATGATCTGTTCTCTCCAGGGGAGGAAGGGGCATATGGTCTCGCGGGCACCAATCCATCTACTTATATATAAATATACACGAATAGAAAGAATTAAAATATTATGTAATTCAAATACAGGAAATATTTAAATTTTTAATGAATTTTAATACATTTATTAAATTAATAAACAATTATATTTTATTTTTTGTAATTAAAATATAATTGTTTGAATAAAACAAAATATAATAATATTATTTTGATGAAAAAAACAAATTCAAATGAAGAGTTAAATAAGGAAATGAAAACTGTCACAGAAGATGACGAGTGCTACATATGTTACGATAGTCTCGAAAATAATGATTTCGTAACATTTATTCCATGTGGTCATTCATTTTGTAAAGATTGTACTTTGCAATTATTATTTAACTGTGACTCTCTTGAGCCATATATGACATTGAAAACTAAAAAACCCTTGTGTCCTCTAGATCAAAGAGTGATTAAATATATCAAAGATTTATCAGTAAATCCTAATAATTTACCTTTGATAGACTACAATGAATTGGTAATAAAATTTAACTATGATTCATTTCTGAAGAAATTAGATCAGGATATTACTGACAGCCTTTTGAAGATTACAGAGACCACTAACACCGTCATGATGAATTTGAAAAATCTCATAAAATTAATTAAAAAATGGATTGATAAAAGTAACACTGAAGTTTCTGAAACCGAATTGCAATTATTCGACAGACTATTTCAATCAGTGACTACCGAAATATCAATAAAAGTTACCACGGACCGTTTAGGTGAATTGTTTCTATCAAATTCAAAGAAATATTCCAATGAAGAAGACCATTTATTAATAAAAAATCTAAAAAGTATAAATTCATTGAATCTTAATTTGTCAATTCATGAATTTTCGGAACCTGTTGAAATTTATATTGGAAATTTTCCTCCTAGAAACAAACTTGAAAAATTATTGAATAATTTTGAAAACGATTTCAAAAGTTTGAAAGAAATTGTTCAATTCATTATCAGCAAGTCGATTAATTTAGTGAGAAACAATAAATCAATATTTCAAGCGATCCAACCAAATATCAACGAATCAGACGTTGATAAATGCTTAATTTGTAGCCAATCAATCAATTGCAATATTTATTCTGGATTTCCGAATTGTGCTCACAAATTGTGTTTGTCATGCACTAGAAAATATTTGATTTCTTATGGAAGTTGTCCTTTTGATGAATGTAAATTAGTTAACCTAAATATATTCAGGAATTCTCTCATTAACATTTCATTTACGAATTATATCAAAAGAGAGACAACTGAAATGTATTTAAAGAGAAATTTCACTGAAATCGAAAGGTTTTTTGCCATTGACGATTGCCAAGAAATGAAAAGTCATTACGACAATTTCTTTTCGGTTTGTCAGTCAAATAAAAAGTTATTTGATTTGTTAAATACATTGTTGTCGGAATTGGAAACATTGCAAAATACAAATCTTAATAATAATTTGATTTTGGATGTGAAACATCAATTTAATGAAATGGTCAATTACGAATATTTGCGGTTCTCGAGTGGAAAGTTTTCTAAACTAAAATGCATGGAGTACTGCGTAGATTTATTTAGAGAAAATTTTAATATGAATTACGAATATGAACAATTGACATATTTCTACGAATTTCGGTTAATGATTAAATCTTTTATAACATATATGTTGGATATAGAAAATATTATAAACAAAGGAATTCCATTTAAAGACTATGGGAAATTGGTCAAGAGCATACGAATGTTAGAAAGAGTCGAATTCATCCATTTTATCTAAACAATTCAAAGAGAAATATATAAAATTTGAATAAGCTTGTCAAATCTGTTAAACCAAAAAATGCTTGGAACTAAAGTAGGGTATTGTGTGGACCCGGGAACAAAGACATATGATGTCATCGATGACGTCACAAAGACATATGACGTCATACCCCCACCCCATTCCCGGGGGAGGGTTTTTTAAAAATTTTTTTTTAAAAAATATATTACGTTGCGGTATTTTAAAATTTATATTACGTTGCGGTATTTTAAAATGAAAATTTATATTATTCACATCATTCGAAAGGTCTTGAAGAGATCTATGCAAAGGTTTCACCCGGGTCCACACAATACCCTACTCTACTGTTTTTTCTCTCTCTTTTTCTCTCTTTTTTCTTTGTCCGATTGGGATTTAAGTGTTACCATGTATAGGCAGAATTTAATTCTCTACAAAATGGCTCAATTACAATTTTAGTTTGTCGCTTTGTGTGTAATACACACATGTTTTTACGATAAATTTGTATTTTTCATACAGATAACGTAATTTTCTTAGGATTTTATTCATATAATATATAGATAAAATTTAATTTTCTATAAAATGGATTGATTAGAAATTATGTATCTTGTTTTGTGTGTAATACACACATGTTTTTACGATAAATTTGTATTTATTATACGTTAACGTAATTTCCTTGGATATTTATTCATATATTATATAGATAAAATTTAATTTTCTATAAAATAGCTTGATTAAAAATTATGTCTCGTATGTTGTGTGTAATACACACATGTTTTTATGATAAATTTGTATTTTTCGCGCGGTTAACGTAATTTTCTTGGATTTTTATTCATATATTATATAGATAAAATTTAATTTTCTATAAAATGGCTCAATTACAATTTTAGTTTGTCGCTTTGTGTGTAATACACACATGTTTTTACGATAAATTTGTATTTTTCATATAGATAACGTAATTTTCTTAGGATTTTATTCATATAATATATAGATAAAATTTAATTTGCTTAAATATTTTACAACTGTTGAAAATTTATCTGAAATATGTTATTACTTTGTTACAATTTTATGAAAACGTTATTACTGTTTTGCAATTTGATGAAAAATGATATTACTTTGTGGGTTCATCACATTATTTTTTATTAAATTATTATGAAAATGTTAAATAAGTCAACTTTAGCATCAAAATGTGTTTTAAAATATATTGAACTTTTAAAATACTGCAACGTAATGCATTTATTTTTCCTACCCCTTCCTTGATTTTGATTGGTCAGAATATATTTATTTTTCCTACCCCTTCCTTGATTTTGATTGGTCAGAATTTAATCATGTGTAATATATAAGCAGTAACTTTTCAAATGTTTGTCATTTAAACTTTTAATTTAACTTATATAAGTGAATAATTTTTTATTCTCTAGCTAATATTAATGATTATTTTCTTTTAGTGAACGGATGCAGTTTATATAAATTTTGTATTGCTGAAAGTCATGAAGATGTGGAGAACTGTAAATCAGTTACATCATCATATTTCAAGATAAATGACTCTACCTTATCGGGTTACATATGTCCGGAATGTCTCATTATATCACCAGGTAGGTGGTTAATGTTTGTACGACAACACGGACACCATCTTAGAAGATTCGAAGAAACGAAGAGCAGGATGATCACTAAAAGTAATACTCTTTCTACTATTAACAATTATTAATTTTTTATAGTACAATCGAAAATGAATACATCATTCGATCCTAAGCAGATTAAAGAATATGTTACAAGTTATGTTATTTAAGTTGTTTAATATTAATTATAAATATAGTTAGATAAAACTCTGGCACCACAAAACGAAAGTCAATATTTTACGGAAATGGAGACTCTAAAATACAATTGTGTCCACGTCGGGAGTCTGACTTAAATGGTTCTCGTGTTGAATTGACAAGCGATGTATCTGCAATTAATTCTCCTGACATTGTTGTTCCAGATTGTCTCATCAAAGAAATAGAAGATCATATTCAACGAATGGGGACAGTAAAAATCCAATTTGGACTTTGTGCAGAGTTTATCAAAGAGGATGGTGAAATTAAAAAATGGTGTTTGTCGAATAAAGCAATTACAATGTCATCTTCATTTATTAATGATGGAATTGAAAAATTAAAAGAAAAGTTGGAGAAATACACTCAACAAAGTAGTGGGTGGAGAATTCATAAAATATTAGAAGTTACTATGATTTTAACTAAATTATCAGACATAATACATGTATCTGGTAAGTTTATTTACATTATTATATATATATAAATCAAGATATTTACTTAGGTTCAAGTTACATTAAAACGCCAAATTACCTGAAAAACTGCCAGGCTTTAGTTAATGTTCGAAATAATGATCAATTCTGCTTTTTATATAGCATACTGGCCGTATTACATTATGATGACATAAAACATCACAGAGAAAGAGTAATGAAATATAATTTAAGTGGCAATATTTATAAATGTCATAAATCATTGAATTTTGTTTTTAAGACTTAAAATGGAAATTTGAATGGTTTCCGATGAAGTTGGTTAACATTTGCCAATTTGAAGCAATGAATCCTAATCTAGCGATCAATGTTCTCAAATATAATAAGGATCCAATTAAACAAAAAACTAATGATATTTTCAAGAATCCGTTCGTTGACTTGGTATATAGAAGTACTTCGACGGGATCTCAGATATATCTCCTATTGATTGAAGAAGGTAATATTTCCATTAATCATTAAAAATATTAACTAAATTTTAGAATTAAATTATCATTATTTGGCTGTAACCAATCTCGATCGACTGCTGAATTACAGAGATAAAGTAGAAGGAGTCAGAATCCAATCACAATGGTGTCATACATGTCTTCATGGGTTTCGAAAACGTCCTGCTTTTGAAAGACATATAGGTCTTTGTAGGAAGAATGTGGAGCGGACGACTCTATACTCAATGCCAGAGAATAAATATATCGAATTTAAAGACTGGAGTAAAACTATAAACAGCAGTTTGTTGTCTACGCGGACTTTGAATCAATATTACCTCTAGATGACAAGCACTTCCAAAAACATGAGCCGATTGCATCTGAATTTGTGCTTCTTCATCAAGGTTGTCCGATTCGAAATGAAACATTTGTTGGGAAAAACTGTATCATTCAGTTTATACAAGCATTGGATGATATAGCTACAGACATAGTTTATCCGTGGTATAAAATTAATGGATCGAAGGAAATGATGGAACTCACTTGGGAACAGCAGGAAGAATTTACGAATCAAACTCATTGCTACCTTTGTAAAAAGATTATCAATATACCTGTTCGGGATCATGATCATTTTACCGGTCAATATCTCGGAGCAGCGTGTCAAGATTGTAATTTGGCTAGAAGAATCAATCCGTCTTTACCTGTTGTATTTCACAATCTTCGTGGATATGACATTCATCATATATTAAAATATGCAATTGGAAAATTCCCCGATTGGAATTTAAATGTTATTCCTCAATCAACAGAAAAGTTTCTCACACTTACAGCGACATCGAAAGGCAGAAGAATTAGATTCATTGATTCTTTACAATTTTTAAATAGCAGCTTGGCAAATTTATCAAAAAATTTACCATGTCTTCCACTGACCTCAGATGTTTTCGAATCACAGATGATGACTTGTAAAACCATTTTTCCTTATGATATGGCTACATCAATGGATGCTTTACAGTCAATAACAGAATTACCACTGATTTGGAAGGGAGTTAGTGAAGAAGATTATATACATGCAAATCGAATCTGGCAACAATACAACTGTGAGACACTGCTAGATTACATGCTAGTATATCTCAAGCTGGATGTTTTTCCGTTGGCCGATGTTTTTGAAGCTTTCAGAGAAAAAACATTTGACGAAGATGGGCTTGAGGCTTTATCGTTTGTTTCCATACCCGGATTAAGTTGGGCATCAGCTATTAAACAGTTACCTGAACCGGTAGAACTTATTCAAGATCCAGAGCTTTACCGTTTATTTGAAGCTGGTATTCGTGGTGGAATGACATTTATCAACAAACATCATGTTGAAGCTGATGAATCAACACAAATGTCATACCTAGATGTTAATAATTTATATGGATGGGCGCTGTCGCAAAAACTTCCTATTGGTGAATTTAGATGGATAAATGATCAGACTGAAATGAATGGTATTGTTGAAAGATGTGCAAATGGGGATGAGTTTGATGGAGATCGTGGATATGTTCTAGAGGTTGACATCGTCATTCCTGATAGTATACAAGATAAGCTAGATGATTTACCTATAGCTCCTGAGCTTTGTTATCCACCTGGTAGTAAAGTTGAAAAGCTGTTGTTAACTCATGAGCCTAAGAAAAACTATGTAGTTAATGGTAGAATTTTGACAGAGTGGATGAGTTACGGCGCAAAGGTCACAAAAGTTAATCGTGCTGTAGAATTCAAGCAAGTGGCTATTTTCAAAGGATATATTGATTACAATACCAAAATGAGAGCAGCTAGTACGGATTCGTTTCAGCGAGATTATTATAAGTTAAAGAACAACAGTTTATACGGTAAAACTGTGGAAAACTTGAAGAAACGTATAAATTTGAGATTATGCAGCAAAAGCAAAAGATTGATAACTTATTGTAGTAATCCTATGTTTCGTCGTAGCATCAAGATTGCGGATGATCTCATTGCTGTTATACTTGATAAGGAAATTGTGTGTTTAGATAGACCAATGTATATTGGACAAACCGTACTTGATTTATCTAAACTTCGCATGTACCAGTTTCAATATAAAGAACTACAGAGTTATAGAGAAGAATTCAATTGTCAAATTAATATCGTAGCCGGTGACACAGATTCCTTCTTTTAGAGTGTAAAAATGTTGATTTACGCTTACAACTATATCCAAAAATGATTGAAGATGGGCTCCTAGATACTTCAAATTATCCAGTGACTGATCCATTGTTCTCTGATAAAATTTGTTCTGTAATCGGGAAAGTTAAGGATGAGAATAAAGGGTTATTATATAAAGATTGGGTGTTTCTTCGACCCAAGTGCTACTCACTCCAAGGCGATAAAAACACTCTAAAAGCCAAAGGAATAAGTCTTACAAATTCTAATATCACCCATGAAGCCTATAAAAAAGTGTATACTGATGGTGGAACAGTGAACATCCAACAAAAGAGAATAGGAAGTGTTAATCATCAGTTGTATACTTTCATTACAGAAAAACGAGCTCTCCAATGTTTGGATGATAAAAGATATTGGTTCAATTCTAATGAAAGCTATGCCTACGGTCACTATAAGATTCGTCAAATGCATATTGCAACTGCTATGTCTAGAAATGAATGCAAATCGAAACAAGCACTTTAACAATTAAATTTATGTGAATAATGAAATATATATTGTGAATTATTTGACTTAGTTAATTAAAATGTGTTTTATCATTTAATTATTCATTTGTCCAATTAATTTAGATAATTAGTTTCAAGTAAGAAATATTATTTTCGTGTTTATTTTATTTATTTATTTATTTTTTCCGAAAAATTCATATCCGGTTTACCTAAAATTAACTCAGTGTTTTATTTTATAATAAATTAAATAATTTCTAATTAAAATTTTATTCAAATTGAAATATTATTGTTATAATTTACGCTCTTGTTAGAATATAATGTAAATGTAAAATTAAAAAAAAAAATAATAATAATAATAATAATAATAATAATAATAATAATAAATAAATAAATAAAAATAATAATTAAATAACGTTAGTAATTAAAATAAAATATTAATAAACTAATTAATTAATTAAATGTAATAAATTAAAAATTAACTAAAGTAAGTAACTAAAATAAAAACATAATAAAATAATTAATTAAGAAAATTAAAAATAAAAAATAAATAAATAAAAAAAAAAATAAAAAAAAAATAATAATAATAAAAAATAATAATAATAATAATGATAATTAAATAGCGTAAGTAATTAAAATAAAATATTAATAAACTAATAAATTAATTAAATGTAATAAATTAAAATAAAACATAATAAAATAATTAATTAATAAAATTAAAAAGAAAAAAAAAATTAAAAAGAAGTAATTAAATAAAATGTTAATTTAAAAAATAAATGATTCGATTGGTCTGTATTAGATCTTGATATTCCATGACCTTGAAAGTGCGCTGGAGTCCTCATTATATACTACTAACTAAGTTATATCATTTTTAAAATATAATAAACATTTGTCTTTTTAAATGATATCTATGATCTTGATTTTGTAAGTTTGATGAAAATCATTTATAATTTTTATTATGTTGATAAAATTTCCCCTAAAGTTATAATTGTTTGTAGAAATATTATTTATTTATTATTTTTTAATATTTTTATGTAACATTTTGAAAATGTCATACTTTATGCAATTGTTTATTATATATTTATGTCTCATAAATCCTTTAATAATTAATATTTTGGAAAGATATGAATTGTTTTAATATTCAAAATGAAATTTCTACACCTTTAAACATTTTCTAATTAGAATAAAATATCAAATTGTTTATTTATTCGACTTAGTTGTGTTTTATACAAATTGCAATTATTTCAGTGATTTTTTATTATTTATTTTCATTAAAATTTAAATATGAAATAATTTATAACAATTGAGGAAAGGTGATAGACTCTAAGATTATATTTTCCCATCAAAACCGATCCCCATTAAATCCAACCGACTATATCCCCTTAAAAATTGTATATTCCCATTTTAACCGATCTCTCACAAAATATTTCTACCCCTTTACACATCAATATCTAACCAACTATATCCCTTGAGGTTATATCCTTTTTAATTCAGTCAATCCTCTTAAAGTCCTTAGAGAATTCTTCAAAAATATGAATATTCATTAACTGTTACAGACATCAAACATTCTTCCATTGAAAAAATTTAGTATCTATAATGGACAAGAAAGAACTTTAAATTCTAATCATTAATCATCCAGTAAATAAAAAAACTACTAATCATTCAAGTTAATATGAATAAACTAAGTTAATAAATAAGATCTAGTAGATAATTGATTTAGATTGAATAAATTAATTGAAATATATTAATTTTAATTATTTTTTAAAAGTAATACATGTACTCAAATTGATTGACTGATTGCTCAATATATTCAAAAAATTAGTATAAATTCATTACAATTATCAAAGTCAGCAATCTACAATAAAAATAATTATCATTAAATTCCAATAGAGACTAGATAACTAATGATAACATCTAATAAATCAGTAAATTCATTTAAATTACAATAATTGGTATATCCAAGTAAATTCTCCAATAAAATCATCTAAAAAGCATCATTTTCCACAAAATATATCAATATTTAAAGATTTTTATTTTAATGATAAATACTTGGTAAAGATCATATATTCTCCTTAGACTAATAAGATTCCTTAAAATCCCTTAAATGACTATATTTCTACCTTCAATTCATATTATTACAAATATTTCACTAAAATCATCTAAAAAGCATCAAATTTCCTTTGAAATAACTCTATCTTTAAAGATTAGTATTTTATCGATAAATACTTTTAAAAGATTATAAATTTCTCTCAAACTAATAAGATTCCTTAAAATCCCAGTAAATGACAATAATTATATCTTTAATTCCTATTATCACACATATTTCACAAAAATCCTTTAAAATCATTAACTCTAAACAATTTATAAAATCTAATGATAAAACCAGTTTTAATTAACAAATAATAAAAAAAAATTTACTTTTATTGACTTGTTTTTTTAATTTTAAATAAAAATTATTTTCATAGAGATTAATAATTAGAGTTTTTACAATAATCAAGTGATAGGATAAATTTTTGATGATGACTTTGTAATGATATTGAATTTGACTAAATAATTTTTTAAATAATTTTCTAAGAATATTTCCATTTACACATTGATGAACTTTTAAAAATCATAAGCTAAGAAACCAGTTAACTTTATCAAGGACTTCAAATTTACTTGAAAATTATTGTAGAATATACTGAAATTCAGTTTGCTATTATTGCATGAAAATGATTGGTTGAATCGTCGAAGAATTATGATCAATCAATATATATCATCTTTAGTTATATATTTGATGGTAAATAGTTGTGTAAATTTTAGTGAATTTTAATCTTTTAGTGTGCTCTTATTATATAGATACTAAATTATTTCAATGGAAGAATGTTTGGTGTCTGTAACAGTTAATGAATATTCATATTTTTGAAGAATTCTCTAAGGACTTTAAGAGGATTGACTGAATTAAAAAGGATATAACCTCAAGGGATATAGTTGGTTAGATATTGATGTTTAAAGGGGTAGAAATATTTTGTGAGAGATCGGTTAAAATGGGAATATACGATTTTTAAAGGGATATAGTCGGTTGGATTTAATGGGGATCGGTTTTGATGGGAAAATATAATTTTTTAAGGGGATTTAATGTGGGATCGGTTAAGATGGGAATATATGATTTTTTAAGGCTGATGTTGGCAAAATATATTATTGTTTTGAGAGAAATGGCAATACTTTAGTCAGTTATGAATCAAAAATAATGTGAAATTATATTGTTTTATTATATTGTGATTAATGCAGTGTAAATTAATTTAGAATTAAGGTTTTATTATGGTTTTATTAAATTTTCTATTAACTATCCAGGGTTTTATTAAGTAGTGTTAATGAACAATTTACTTGGTTTTGACAATGAAATCTTTAGAGGTAATTTGGATTGATATCAACTTTAAATTATTTTTATTTTTATTTAGACGGAGAATGACAAAAGTTGAGAAATATTGACTTAAAACATCGACAACTAAATAAAATTGATCTTTATTGGAAGAAATATATCGGGTGATTTTAATTAGTAATTAAATCGGTTGAATATCGGTAAAAATGATCATTTGAAGAAATATATTTTATTGAATGGATAAAGTTAATCTTTCAATGGGACCTAGTACAGTGAAATTGTACAGTGATATTTATTTTATTTTAAATTTCAAATAGAGTGATTTATTTTTAGAACAAAAATTTATTTATAACTGGTTTTATCATTAGATTTTATTTGGTGGAAAAAATGAATTTTTCAATGCAACTACTTGGTAAAATTGTACAGTAATATTTATTTTTAATTTCGAGTAGAACAAAAATTTTATTATTTTTAAAATAAATAAAAATTAAATTAGAGTTTTCTTTCTTTAATTGTTATAAATTATTTCATATTTAAATTTTAACGAAAATAAATAATAAAAAATCACTGAAATAATTGCAATTTGTATAAAACAATACTAAGTCGAATAAATAAACAATTTGATATTTTATTCTAATTAGAAAATGTTTAAAGGTGTAGAAATTTCATTTTGAATATTAAAACAATTCATATCTTTCCAAAATATTAATTATTAAAGGATTTATGAGACATAAATATATAATAAACAATTGCATAAAGTATGACATTTTCAAAATGTTACATAAAAATATTAAAAAATAATAAATAAATAATATTTCTACAAACAATTATAACTTTAGGGGAAATTTTATCAACATAATAAAATTATAAATGATTTTCATCAAACTTACAAAATCAAGATCATAGATATCATTTAAAAAGACAAATGTTTATTATATTTTAAAAATGATATAACTTAGTTCCAAGCATTTTTTGGTTTAACAGATTTGACAAGCTTATTCAAATTTTATATATTTCTCTTTGAATTGTTTAGATAAAATGGATGAATTCGACTCTTTCTAACATTCGTATGCTCTTGACCAATTTCCCATAGTCTTTAAATGGAATTCCTTTGTTTATAATATTTTCTATATCCAACATATATGTTATAAAAGATTTAATCATTAACCGAAATTCGTAGAAATATGTCAATTGTTCATATTCGTAATTCATATTAAAATTTTCTCTAAATAAATCTACGCAGTACTCCATGCATTTTAGTTTAGAAAACTTTCCACTCGAGAACCGCAAATATTCGTAATTGACCATTTCATTAAATTGATGTTTCACATCCAAAATCAAATTATTATTAAGATTTGTATTTTGCAATGTTTCCAATTCCGACAACAATGTATTTAACAAATCAAATAACTTTTTATTTGACTGACAAACCGAAAAGAAATTGTCGTAATGACTTTTCATTTCTTGGCAATCGTCAATGGCAAAAAACCTTTCGATTTCAGTGAAATTTCTCTTTAAATACATTTCAGTTGTCTCTCTTTTGATATAATTCGTAAATGAAATGTTAATGAGAGAATTCCTGAATATATTTAGGTTAACTAATTTACATTCATCAAAAGGACAACTTCCATAAGAAATCAAATATTTTCTAGTGCATGACAAACACAATTTGTGAGCACAATTCGGAAATCCAGAATAAATATTAAAATTGATTGATTGGCTACAAATTAAGCATTTATCAACGTCTGATTCGTTGATATTTGGTTGGATCGCTTGAAATATTGATTTATTGTTTCTCACTAAATTAATCGACTTGCTGATAATGAATTGAACAATTTCTTTCAAACTTTTGAAATCGTTTTCAAAATTATTCAATAATTTTTCAAGTTTGTTTCTAGGAGGAAAATTTCCAATATAAATTTCAACAGGTTCCGAAAATTCATGAATTGACAAATTAAGATTCAATGAATTTATACTTTTTAGATTTTTTATTAATAAATGGTCTTCTTCATTGGAATATTTCTTTGAATTTGATAGAAACAATTCACCTAAACGGTCCGTGGTAACTTTTATTGATATTTCGGTAGTCACTGATTGAAATAGTCTGTCGAATAATTGCAATTCGGTTTCAGAAACTTCAGTGTTATTTTTATCAATCCATTTTTTAATTAATTTTATGAGATTTTTCAAATTCATCATGACGGTGTTAGTGGTCTCTGTAATCTTCAAAAGGCTGTCAGTAATATCCTGATCTAATTTCTTCAGAAATGAATCATAGTTAAATTTTATTACCAATTCATTGTAGTCTATCAAAGGTAAATTATTAGGATTTACTGATAAATCTTTGATATATTTAATCACTCTTTGATCTAGAGGACACAAGGGTTTTTTAGTTTTCAATGTCATATATGGCTCAAGAGAGTCACAGTTAAATAATAATTGCAAAGTACAATCTTTACAAAATGAATGACCACATGGAATAAATGTTACGAAATCATTATTTTCGAGACTATCGTAACATATGTAGCACTCGTCATCTTCTGTGACAGTTTTCATTTCCTTATTTAACTCTTCATTTGAATTTGTTTTTTTCATCAAAATAATATTATTATATTTTGTTTTATTCAAACAATTATATTTTAATTACAAAAAATAAAATATAATTGTTTATTAATTTAATAAATGTATTAAAATTCATTAAAAATTTAAATATTTCCTGTATTTGAATTACATAATATTTTAATTCTTTCTATTCGTGTATATCTATATATAAGTAGATGGATTGGTGCCCGCGAGACCATATGCCCCTTCCTCCCCTGGAGAGAACAGATCATATGATTCATCGGATAACTCATTCAAGATCATATGACTCCCCTGCTGCCATGACTCATCACTAAATTATTATTATTTTTCAAAATATTATTAGAGGTCTTACGGGCACCTAATTTTGAAAATTTGCCAAAATGAGTCATCGCATGACTCATTCAAGGTCATTCTCAGGGTCATATGAGTCATCCAATGAGTCAACAAAATTATTATTATTTTTCAAAATATTATTAGAGTAGGTAGTTAGGGCATCCGCGCAACAATTACTCCCCCGGGTAGCGGAGGGGGGATAAAAATTTTGCAACTTTTGTTGCAACTTACATTTTTTGATTACATAATTGTTGCCATGGGCTACACATATTTTTTTCAATACATTTAGATAGGCTCTATAGAAAAAAGGCCAAGATTTTTCACACTATAGTGAGGGGGTTTCCCCTGTCCTGGGATTTTCAATACAATTATCAAAAAAACCATGGTAATTTAAGGTCTCAGGATATATTCAACACAAAAGGCGGTGTTCAATATGAAAGCAATAGTAATTTAAGGTCTCAGGATATTTTCAATATAAAAAGGCGGTCTTCAATAAAAAAGCAATGATTTTATAATTAAAATAAGGTGGGTCTCCTTAGTCCTGGGATTTTCAATACAAATATCAAAAAAACCATGGTAATTTAAGGTCTCAGGATATATTCAACACAAAAAGGCGGTCTTCAATATGAAAGCAATAGTAATTTAAGGTCTCAGGATATTTTCAATACAAATATCAGTCTACACTAAAAAGCAAGGATTTTTCTAATTAAACTAAGGTGGATCTCCTTGGTCCTGGGATTTTCAATACAAAACGGGTCTACACTAAAAAGCGTTGTAAATATTTAATTAAAGCAAATTTTGGGTCTAAAAATGGAATTACAGTAAATTACGGTATCAGAGTTTTGAATCATAGTCAATCATGAGACTAAAAATTGAATTATGGTCTAAAGTTTTAAATAAAGTTAATTATATATATATATATAATATATATATATATATATATATATATAATTATATATATATATATATATATATATATATATATATATATATATATATATATAATATATATATATATATATATATATATAATATATATATACACGAATAGATATACACGAATAGAAAGAATTAAAATATTATGTAATTCAAATACAGGAAATATTTAAATTTTTAATGAATTTTAATACATTTATTAAATTAATAAACAATTATATTTTATTTTTTGTAATTAAAATATAATTGTTTGAATAAAACAAAATATAATAATATTATTTTGATGAAAAAAACAAATTCAAATGAAGAGTTAAATAAGGAAATGAAAACTGTCACAGAAGATGACGAGTGCTACATATGTTACGATAGTCTCGAAAATAATGATTTCGTAACATTTATTCCATGTGGTCATTCATTTTGTAAAGATTGTACTTTGCAATTATTATTTAACTGTGACTCTCTTGAGCCATATATGACATTGAAAACTAAAAAACCCTTGTGTCCTCTAGATCAAAGAGTGATTAAATATATCAAAGATTTATCAGTAAATCCTAATAATTTACCTTTGATAGACTACAATGAATTGGTAATAAAATTTAACTATGATTCATTTCTGAAGAAATTAGATCAGGATATTACTGACAGCCTTTTGAAGATTACAGAGACCACTAACACCGTCATGATGAATTTGAAAAATCTCATAAAATTAATTAAAAAATGGATTGATAAAAGTAACACTGAAGTTTCTGAAACCGAATTGCAATTATTCGACAGACTATTTCAATCAGTGACTACCGAAATATCAATAAAAGTTACCACGGACCGTTTAGGTGAATTGTTTCTATCAAATTCAAAGAAATATTCCAATGAAGAAGACCATTTATTAATAAAAAATCTAAAAAGTATAAATTCATTGAATCTTAATTTGTCAATTCATGAATTTTCGGAACCTGTTGAAATTTATATTGGAAATTTTCCTCCTAGAAACAAACTTGAAAAATTATTGAATAATTTTGAAAACGATTTCAAAAGTTTGAAAGAAATTGTTCAATTCATTATCAGCAAGTCGATTAATTTAGTGAGAAACAATAAATCAATATTTCAAGCGATCCAACCAAATATCAACGAATCAGACGTTGATAAATGCTTAATTTGTAGCCAATCAATCAATTGCAATATTTATTCTGGATTTCCGAATTGTGCTCACAAATTGTGTTTGTCATGCACTAGAAAATATTTGATTTCTTATGGAAGTTGTCCTTTTGATGAATGTAAATTAGTTAACCTAAATATATTCAGGAATTCTCTCATTAACATTTCATTTACGAATTATATCAAAAGAGAGACAACTGAAATGTATTTAAAGAGAAATTTCACTGAAATCGAAAGGTTTTTTGCCATTGACGATTGCCAAGAAATGAAAAGTCATTACGACAATTTCTTTTCGGTTTGTCAGTCAAATAAAAAGTTATTTGATTTGTTAAATACATTGTTGTCGGAATTGGAAACATTGCAAAATACAAATCTTAATAATAATTTGATTTTGGATGTGAAACATCAATTTAATGAAATGGTCAATTACGAATATTTGCGGTTCTCGAGTGGAAAGTTTTCTAAACTAAAATGCATGGAGTACTGCGTAGATTTATTTAGAGAAAATTTTAATATGAATTACGAATATGAACAATTGACATATTTCTACGAATTTCGGTTAATGATTAAATCTTTTATAACATATATGTTGGATATAGAAAATATTATAAACAAAGGAATTCCATTTAAAGACTATGGGAAATTGGTCAAGAGCATACGAATGTTAGAAAGAGTCGAATTCATCCATTTTATCTAAACAATTCAAAGAGAAATATATAAAATTTGAATAAGCTTGTCAAATCTGTTAAACCAAAAAATGCTTGGAACTAAGTTATATCATTTTTAAAATATAATAAACATTTGTCTTTTTAAATGATATCTATGATCTTGATTTTGTAAGTTTGATGAAAATCATTTATAATTTTTATTATGTTGAAAAAAATTCCCCTAAAGTTATAATTGTTTGTAGAAATATTATTTATTTATTATTTTTTAATATTTTTATGTAACATTTTGAAAATGTCATACTTTATGCAATTGTTTATTATATATTTATGTCTCATAAATCCTTTAATAATTAATATTCTGGAAAGATATGAATTGTTTTAATATTCAAAATGAAATTTCTACACCTTTAAACATTTTCTAATTAGAATAAAATATCAAATTGTTTATTTATTCGACTTAGTATTGTTTTATACAAATTGCAATTATTTCAGTGATTTTTTATTATTTATTTTCGTTAAAATTTAAATATGAAATAATTTATAACCATTGAGGAAAGACTGTAAGATTATATTTTCCCATCAAAACCGATCCCCATTAAATCCAACTGACTATATACTATCAAAAATCGTATATTCCCATTTTAACCGATCTCTCACCAAATATTTCTACCCCTTTAAACATCAATATCTAACCAACTATATCCCTTGAGGTTATATCCTTTTTAATTCAGTCAATCCTCTTAAAGTCCTTAGAGAATTCTTCAAAAATATGAATAATCAATAACTGTTACAGACATCAAACATTCTTCCATTGAAATAATTTAGTATCTATATAATAAGAGCACACTAAAAGATTAAAACTTACTAAAATTTACACAACTCTTTACCATCAAATATATAACTAAAGATGATATATATATTGATTGATTATAATTCTTCGACGATTCAACCAATCATTTTCATGCAATAATAGCAAACTGAATTTCAGTATATTCCACAATAATGTTCAAATAAATTTGAAGTCCCTGATAAAGTTAACTTGTTTCTTAGCTTATGATTTTTAAAAGTTCATCAATGTGTAAATGGAAATATTTTTAGAAAATTATTTAAAAATTATTTAGTCAAATTCAATATCATTACAAAGTCAATTATAAATTACTGTATATCAATTTTTTGACCTATAATATTTGCTTTAATTCAAAGATTTACCGTGTTTTTTTAGTGTAGACCCTTTTTGTATTGAAAATCTTAGGACCAAAGAGACCCACCTTAGTTTAATTAGAAAAATATTTGCTCTTTTAGTGATATACGGATTTTCTATTGAATATTCCAGGACCAAGGAGACTAACCTTTATTTACTTGGAAAAATCCATGCTTTTTTAGTGTAGACTGATTTTTGTATTGAAAATATCCTGAGACCTTAAATTACTATTGCTTTCATATTGAAGACCGCCTTTTTGTGTTGAATATATCGTGAGACCTTAAATTACCATGGTTTTTTTGATATTTGTATTGAAAATCCCAGGACAGGGGAGACCCCCTCACTATAGTGTGAAAAATCTTGGCCTTTTTTCTATAGAGCCTATCTAAATGTATTGAAAAAAACATGTGTAGCCCACGGCAACAATTATGTAATCAAAAAATGTTTTTTGCCCCCTCCGCTACCCGGGGGAGTAATTGTTGCGGGGATGCCCTAACTACCTACTCTAATAATATTTTGAAAAATAATAATAATTTTATTGACTCATCGGATGACTCATATGATCCTGAGAATGACCTTGAATGAGTCATGCGATGACTCATTTTGGCAAATTTTCAAATTTAGGTGCCCGTAAGACCTCTAATAATATTTTGAAAAATAATAATAATTTAGTGATGAGTCATGGTCTTTTTTTAAAGACCTTGGTGAGACAGCAGGGGAGTCATATGACCTTGAATGAGTTATCCGATGAACATATGATCTTTTCTCTCCAGGGGAGGAAGGGGCATATGGTCTCGCGGGCACCAATCCATCTACTTATATATAGATATACACGAATAGAAAGAATTAAAATATTACGTAATTCAGATACAGGAAATATTTAAATTTTTAATGAATTTTAATAGATTTATTAAATTAATAAACAATTATATTTTATTTTTTGTAATTAAAATATAATTGTTTGAATAAAACAAAATATAATAATATTATTTTGATGAAAAAAACAAATTCAAATGAAGAGTTAAATAAGGAAATGAAAACTGTCACAGAAGATGACGAGTGCTACATATGTTACGATAGTCTCGAAAATAATGATTTCGTAACATTTATTCCATGTGGTCATTCATTTTGTAAAGATTGTACTTTGCAATTATTATTTAACTGTGACTCTCTTGAGCCATAGATGACATTGAAAACTCAAAGACCCTTGTGTTCACTAGATCAAAGAGCGATTACATTAATCACCGATAGTGATTGTTGTTATATCTTTACTTAAATGTAATTTGGATATAGAAAATATTATAAACAAAGGTATTCCATATAAAGACCATGAAATATTGATTATGAGAATTGAAATGTTAGATAAATGTTTTAGGCATCCTTTTAATCCTAAAGATTCAAATAATAATATTGAAAAACTGAATGAATTTGTCAAATCTGTCAAACCGAAAATGCTAGGAAATAAGTTATCAATTTTAAAATATAATAAATATTTGTATTTTTACATGATATTTATATATAATTTATATAATTAGTATTTATATTTTATAATTTTTATTATGTTGATAAAATTCTCTCAATATATTTGTATAATTTATTCAATATATTCTCAAAATATTTGTAGAAATATTATTTATTTTTCACTTTTTAATATTTGCATGTGATGGTTTGAAAATATTTATATATTTTTCAAAAAATAATATCACAGTCCGACAATATTTTTACACGAAATATAAAGTAGGGAGTTAGGAGCTTACGGGAGCAATAGGGGGGGGGGGTGAAAAATGTTGCAACTTTTGATTGCATAATTTTTTCCGTAGACATTTTTTGATTACATAATTGTTGCCGTACGCTCCAATGTTTTTTTTTCTGGGATTTTAAATACAAAAATTTTTTTTTTTCAATAAACAAGCCAAGGATAAATATTATTTGGGTGGGTCTCCTTGGTCCTGAGAATTTCAATAGAAAAAGGTAGTCTTCAATAAAAAAGCATGGATTTTTCACACTATAGTGAGGGGGTCTTCTTGGTCCTGAGAATTTCAATAGAAAAGGTGGTTTACATTAAAAACGCATAGTAAATTTTTAAAATAAAGCAAATTATGGGTCTAAAATTTCAAAATAAAGTAAATGATGGGTCTAAAAATTAAATTTAAGTAAATCAAGGTTCAGATTTTTTTTTGAATTAAAGTAAATTATGGGCCTAAAAATTGAATTACTTATGGGCTAAGATTTTCGAATTAAAGTAATGAATGGGCTCAAATAACTAAATTAAGGTTCAAATTTTTAAATTAAAGTAAATAATGGTTCTAAAAAATTAAAATAAAGTTAATTAAGGTCCAAATTTTAAAATTAAGTAATCAATGGTAAAAAATTTTAAATTAAAGTTAAATAAGTAAATTAAAGTAAGATTTTTAAATTTATTAACAAAATAATAGTAGGTGTTTGAGAATTGAAATTTTTTAATGAAAATTTTTATGAAATAATTTTTTAAGTAATTTTTAATAGAAATTTTAATGAAATATTTTTCAATGGTAATTTTTAATGGAAATTTTATTGGAATAATTTTTAATGTTAATTTTTAAGATAATTTTTAATGAAAATTTTTATGAAATATTTTTCAAATGAAAATTTCAATGGAATAATAATAATAATAATAATAATAATAATAATAATAATAATAATAATAATAATAATAATAATAATATATCAACCAAATACTATACAACACATAAAAATTAAATAAACACATAAAAATAACTAGACACATAACAAAACATATAAACATTAACTAAACACATAAAAATGAACTAGACACATAACAAACATAAAAATTTACCAAACAAATAACAAATGTATAGATATAAACTTTTATTTAATAAAATTAGTCCTCATCAGACAAAATAACGTCATCGATATCGATATCATCTTCTCCAACATAATCTCCAAAATCTTCTTCATTAAATTCTTCCTCATCTTCTCCAACATTTTCATCAAATTCTTCTCCAACAATTTCTCCAACATTTTCATCAAATTCTTCTCCAACAATTTCTCCAATATTTAATTCACTTAATCTTACATGCCCATATGCAAGACTAGTATTTTCCCCCACCCAAACCCTTTTGTCTTCTTTGTTAGTTAGTGCTATTTTTGTGTTTTTAATTGTAAAAATTTGATGATTTTTGCTTGTTATTTTAGTCTGAGGAACCGAAAAAATCTGGTTAGTGTTATAACAATCCAGGTATGACTGATGTTTTATGTCACTACCTTTCAATGTTACACCTTTAGCCTTTTTTGTTTCCTCATCACCCAACAAGCTATAACATTTAGGTCTAAGAAAAACCCATTCCTTATATTTAAGACCTTTATTCTCGTCTTTGAACTTTCCAATGACAGAATCAAGGTTCTTACTATATAAGGAATGACAACTATTGTAATTGGAAGTATCTAATAAATTATCTCGAATCATTGCAGGTAAAAGAACCTCAAGTTTACAGTTAATGACTTCGAGGAAAAAAGAGTCTGTATCACCTGCAACGATATTAATTTTACAATTAAACTCATTGCGAAATGATTCTAGATCCTTATATTGTAATTCATACATTCTAAGTTTAGATAGATCAAGTACAGATTGACCAATGTAACTTGGTCTATCTAAACATATAGAATCTGAATTGAATAATGCTGCAATTAAATTATCGTCTATTTTAATAGATTTTTTAAAAGTCGGCTTTGAAGAATATTTAACTAATTTACCGGCAGTAGTACAAAGACGAAGATTCATTCTTCTCTTTAAATTTTCAACTGTTTTGCCGTATAAACTGTTATTTAACAATTTATAATAATTTTTATCTAAGTTATTTATGCTTTTTGACCTTAATTCTGTATTTGTATCTATATATTTTTTAAAAATTGGAGATTGCTTAAATCTTACACCCCTATTTACACGTGTTACTTTAACACCAAGTTCCAAATATAATTTTAATAATCTCCAATGAATCACATAATTAGATTTTGGAAGATGAGTTAATAATAATTTTTCAACCTTAGACCCAGCAGGTTTCATTTTTTCAGCAGCTACAGGGAAATCATCCAACTTATCATGAAGCTCAGAAGGAATTACAAGATCAACTTCAAGAGTGTATCCATAAGACAAAGATTCAAGATTTAAATTCCTACATTCATCCATTATTAAATCAAATCCATCAAGAACCCAACTAAATTCACCACAAGGTAATGATTGACTTAAAGCCCAACCATAAAGATTATTAATATCTATATAAAGTAACTCGGTGTTCTCATCGGTTTTTACGTAATGCTTATTCACAAAAGTAAGACCGCCTCTTATTCCACCCTCATAAAAGCTAAACATTTCGTTTTCAGTTATGAGCTCAATTGGTTCATTTAAAGACATTAATGCAGAAGACCAAGACATACCTGGAATTCCGAAATAATTCAATGGTTCCAATCTATTGTGAGCAATAGATTTCAACCGAAACTGATGAAAGAAATCAGCCAAAAGAAAACAATCAAGTTTTAAGTAGATCATCATATAATCTAATAAAGTTAGGCAATTAGTTTCTACCCAAATCTCCTGAGCTTTTTCATACTCAAGCTCAGTGACACCTTCCCAGATTGGTGGTAATTCATAAGTAGTTTGTAGAATATCTAAAGATGTCGCGAAATTATAAGGGAAGATTCCTTTTTCACATACTATAGTGCCAGAAAAAACAGAATTAGTAAAAGGCAAAGAATTCAAAGTTTTGACTGCTTTAGCTAAAGAATCATTGACAAATTGATAAGAATCAATGAATCTTAAGCTAATTTTGCCTAAATGCGCAATCAAAGAAATAAATTTTTCAGTCGTTATTGGGATGCAACCTAAAGTCCAATTTTTAAATTTATTTAATCCGTATTTAAGTATATGATGCATATCGTATCCCTTCAAGTTGTGAAATACGATAGGCAAAATTTTATTTATTTTCCTATTTATGTTACATGTGCTACAAGCTGCACCCAAGTACTTCCCAGTAAAATGATCGTGATCTCTAACAGGATCAACGATAGATTTCATACAAAGATAACAAACAGATGCACTAACAAATTGACGTTGTTCAATTTTCGTTAATTTAATCATAGGTTTCCTACCCATTTTATAATAAAAAGGAAGAACCTTATTTAATGCTATATCCTCTATAGCACTTAAAAATCTCTCGACGCAATCTAAACCTATGAACTGTTGATAAGATTTAGATCCGTCAAAGTTATTTACAAGTAAAAGACCAGCAGATATTGGCATGTGTCGTTGGAAATGAACATTATCAGAAGGTAAAATAGCCTCAAAATCGGCATAAACTACAAAAGGAGGAGTTACTGTTTTCGACCAGTCAGTAAACTGCAATAATTTATTTTGAGGGAAGGTGTAAAGAGTTGTTCCTAATTGATTACGTTTACATAATACTTCATGTTTGTACAGTGCGTGTTTATACCTAAACCCATTCAAACACCGATGGCACCATAATGATTGTATGCGTGTAGGACAACTAGTGTTGATACCACAATTCAGTAACCTATTTAAATTGCTTATAGCTACGTAATGGAATTTGTTTCCTTTATTTAATAGTAGTAAATTAATTATAGTTCCATTTAAAACTTTGGAACGATGTATAATATCTAAATGTGGATGTTTTAATACATAATTATCAGTTAATTGTTTGCTATTATCATATGAAAAAACATTAATTATTAAGCCTGGATTTTTAGATTCAAATTTCCTAATATCTTTTAATTTCATAGGTAATTCTAACGGGTCGTATACTAAGTCAGATAAATTATAACTAGATGTCCTATTTCTAGCATATCTACTAATCTCATCATATTTTAAAATAGCTAAAATGCTATATAAAAAACATGAATCATCAGTGTTTTTTATATTAATTAAACAATATTTATTTTTTAGATAAGTAGGTGTTTCAATGAAACTCCTACCACTTAATCTACTTAACCTACTTATTTTTGTTATGGTGAAATGTATTTCAGTAATATTTTTTATATTCCAACTGCTTCCTAACTCAGTAATATTAGTGATTTTCTCATTTAATTCCTTAATGCCTTCATCAAAAAATGATGCGGTTAAAGGCTTTGCATAATTTGAGATATTATTAACCTTTATTTCCCCGTCTTTTTCAAATTCGATTGTTATTCCGAATTGAATTTTGACGGAGCCTAATTCGTTAATAATATCTCGTAATTTTATTATTAGTTGTTCAGGAAATATTATTTCCTTTATATTTAAGTCGCTTGTATTTAAGCTTAATATTTGATGGGTACCTCTTAAATCTTTTTGTATTATTGGAACATTTCCACCTATTTGTATTATATTTAATCCATCCCAAGAATCAAAGGAAGTGAATAATTCATCATTGGATTCAACGACCAATCCATCATCGGATTCAACAACCAATCCGACCTGGGATTCAACAAAAGACAATCCAGCCTGGGATTCAACATCTAATCCGTCCTGGGATTCAAAAGAAGAAGTATCTAATTTAATTTTTTTATTTGTATTATTTTTTTCTATAGTTGAGGATCTTTTAAAAACACTATCTTTTTTAAAATTAAACCTATCTAAATGATTTTTATGTTTATTATAAAAAACGCTATATGTTACGGGGTCACTAGTCTTACATACGGGACATATAAAATAAGTTTTATTATAATATTTTTTCGTGTAATAATTCTCCATTATAGAATGGCAATTATTATCATGCTCTTTTGATGAACAATAATTTGGGTAAAGTATACCTATAAAATAAAATTTAATAAAAAAAAATATAATTTAAATGAAATATTTTAATAAATGTTTACGCAAAATTTGCAAATTATTATTATTTTACAAATTTTATTTACTAAAAAATAAAAATTTACTAAATTAAAAATATTAACATTTACTTAAAAAATTATATTAAATTTCCTTTAAATTATAAAAAGTAATCAATACTTACATTGTAAATTTTCATTTCGATTTATTGACACATTGACATAATTTTTCTCTTTATTCGTATTACCTAAATTATTAATTAATTAAATCAATAAATTAAAAATTATGTTTACTTTTTCTTTTCAAATTTCCTTTAATCTTCGATTTTAAATTGTCTTCATTAATATTATCTAAATTAATTAATAAATTAATTAATAAATAAATTAAAATTTACCAAATTCCTGAATTTTTTCTCGGACATTCATAACGTTTTCTATTAAAGAATTCATTTTTATAGGTTAATTATTTGTTAAATGTGACTAATGATTGATTATTGTTTATAGATTATTATTGTTTATAGGAACAAATTCTAACCAATCAAAATCAAGGAAGAGGTAGGATAAAGATATATTGCGGTATTTAAAAATTTAAATATATTTAAAAAACACATTTTGATGCTAAAGTTGACTTATTTAACATTTTCATAATAATTTAATAAAAATAATGTGATGAACCCACAAAGTAATATCATTTTTCATCAAATTGCAAAACAGTAATAACGTTTTCATAAAATTGTAACAAAGTAATAACATATTTCAGATAAATTTTCAACAGTTGTAAAATATTTAAGAAAATTGTAACAAGATTAGAAAATATTACAACAAAGTAGTAACATATTTCAGAAAATTTCAACAAAGTTGTAAAATATTTATCAAATTGTAACTAAAATAATAAAAATATTGCAACAAAGTAATAAAATAATGATGCTAATTGGGACAAATCAATACATTATTTCGAAGACGGACAACAAATTAAAAAGAATATTGTAATAAATTGTGAAGTCTTTCAGTAAATTACAACAAAGTAATAACATATTTCGGAAATATTTCACCAGATGTAAAATATTTAAGCAAATTGTTATAAGATTATAAAAATATTGCAACAAAGTAATAAAATAATACAACATTTTAAAATCTAGATCAATCCATTTTATAGAAAATTAAATTTTATCTATATAATATATGAATAAATATCCAAGGAAATTACGTTAACGTATAATAAATACAAATTTATCGTAAAAACATATGTGTATTACTCACAAAACAAGATACATAAATTTTAATCAAGCTATTTTATAGAAAATTGAATTTTATCTATATATTATATTAATAAAATCCCAAGAAAATTACGTTAATGTATAAAAATACAAATTTATTGTAAAAACATGTGTGCATTACACACAAAGCACCAAACTGAAATATACTGAAATATACTGATATATAAATATTATTATTAACATTATTTTACACNGTAAAATAATGTTAATAATAATATTTATATATCAGTATATTTCAGTATATTTCAGTTTGGTGCTTTGTGTGTAATGCACACATGTTTTTACAATAAATTTGTATTTTTATACATTAACGTAATTTTCTTGGGATTTTATTAATATAATATATAGATAAAATTCAATTTTCTATAAAATAGCTTGATTAAAATTTATGTATCTTGTTTTGTGAGTAATACACATATGTTTTTACGATAAATTTGTATTTATTATACGTTAACGTAATTTCCTTGGATATTTATTCATATATTATATAGATAAAATTTAATTTTCTATAAAATGGATTGATCTAGATTTTAAAATGTTGTATTATTTTATTACTTTGTTGCAATATTTTTATAATCTTATAACAATTTGCTTAAATATTTTACATCTGGTGAAATATTTCCGAAATATGTTATTACTTTGTTGTAATTTACTGAAAGACTTCACAATTTATTACAATATTCTTTTTAATTTGTTGTCCGTCTTCGAAATAATGTATTGATTTGTCCCAATTAGCATCATTATTTTATTACTTTGTTGCAATATTTTTATTATTTTAGTTACAATTTGATAAATATTTTACAACTTTGTTGAAATTTTCTGAAATATGTTACTACTTTGTTGTAATATTTTCTAATCTTGTTACAATTTTCTTAAATATTTTACAACTGTTGAAAATTTATCTGAAATATGTTATTACTTTGTTACAATTTTATGAAAACGTTATTACTGTTTTGCAATTTGATGAAAAATGATATTACTTTGTGGGTTCATCACATTATTTTTATTAAATTATTATGAAAATGTTAAATAAGTCAACTTTAGCATCAAAATGTGTTTTTTAAATATATTTAAATTTTTAAATACCGCAATATATCTTTATCCTACCTCTTCCTTGATTTTGATTGGTTAGAATTTGTTCCTATAAACAATAATAATCTATAAACAATAATCAATCATTAGTCACATTTAACAAATAATTAACCTATAAAAATGAATTCTTTAATAGAAAACGTTATGAATGTCCGAGAAAAAATTCAGGAATTTGGTAAATTTTAATTTATTTATTAATTAATTTATTAATTAATTTAGATAATATTAATGAAGACAATTTAAAATCGAAGATTAAAGGAAATTTGAAAGGAAAAAGTAAACATAATTTTTAATTTATTGATTTAATTAATTAATAATTTAGGTAATACGAATAAAGAGAAAAATTATGTCAATGTGTCAATAAATCGAAATGAAAATTTACAATGTAAGTATTGATTATTTTTTATAATTTAAAGGAAATTTAATATAATTTTTTTAAGTAAATGTTAATATTTTTAATTTAGTAAATTTTTATTTTTTAGTAAATAAAATTTGTAAAATAATAATAATTTGCAAATTTTGCGTAAACATTTATTAAAATATTTCATTTAAATTATATTTTTTTTTATTAAATTTTATTTTATAGGTATACTTTACCCAAATTATTGTTCATCAAAAGAGCATGATAATAATTGCCATTCTATAATGGAGAATTATTACACGAAAAAATATTATAATAAAACTTATTTTATATGTCCCGTATGTAAGACTAGTGACCCCGTAACATATAGCGTTTTTTATAATAAACATAAAAATCATTTAGATAGGTTTAATTTTAAAAAAGATAGTGTTTTTAAAAGATCCTCAACTATAGAAAAAAATAATACAAATAAAAAAATTAAATTAGATACTTCTTCTTTTGAATCCCAGGACGGATTAGATGTTGAATCCCAGGCTGGATTGTCTTTTGTTGAATCCCAGGTCGGATTGGTTGTTGAATCCGATGATGGATTGGTCGTTGAATCCAATGATGGATTATTCACTTCCTTTGATTCTTGGGATGGATTAAATATAATACAAATAGGTGGAAATGTTTCAATAATACAAAAAGATTTAAGAGGTACCCATCAAATATTAAGCTTAAATACAAGCGACTTAAATATAAAGGAAATAATATTTCCTGAACAACTAATAATAAAATTACGAGATATTATTAACGAATTAGGCTCCGTCAAAATTCAATTCGGAATAACAATCGAATTTGAAAAAGACGGGGAAATAAAGGTTAATAATATCTCAAATTATGCAAAGCCTTTAACCGCATCATTTTTTGATGAAGGCATTAAGGAATTAAATGAGAAAATCACTAATATTACTGAGTTAGGAAGCAGTTGGAATATAAAAAATATTACTGAAATACATTTCACCATAACAAAAATAAGTAGGTTAAGTAGATTAAGTGGTAGGAGTTTCATTGAAACACCTACTTATCTAAAAAATAAATATTGTTTAATTAATATAAAAAACACTGATGATTCATGTTTTTTATATAGCATTTTAGCTATTTTAAAATATGATGAGATTAGTAGATATGCTAGAAATAGGACATCTAGTTATAATTTATCTGACTTAGTATACGACCCGTTAGAATTACCTATGAAATTAAAAGATATTAGGAAATTTGAATCTAAAAATCCAGGCTTAATAATTAACGTTTTTTCATATGATAATAGCAAACAATTAACTGATAATTATGTATTAAAACATCCACATTTAGATATTATACATCGTTCCAAAGTTTTAAATGGAACTATAATTAATTTACTACTATTAAATAAAGGAAACAAATTCCATTACGTAGCTATAAGCAATTTAAATAGGTTACTGAATTGTGGTATCAACACTAGTTGTCCTACACGCATACAATCATTATGGTGCCATCGGTGTTTGAATGGGTTTAGGTATAAACACGCACTGTACAAACATGAAGTATTATGTAAACGTAATCAATTAGGAACAACTCTTTACACCTTCCCTCAAAATAAATTATTGCAGTTTACTGACTGGTCGAAAACAGTAACTCCTCCTTTTGTAGTTTATGCCGATTTTGAGGCTATTTTACCTTCTGATAATGTTCATTTCCAACGACACATGCCAATATCTGCTGGTCTTTTACTTGTAAATAACTTTGACGGATCTAAATCTTATCAACAGTTCATAGGTTTAGATTGCGTCGAGAGTTTTTTAAGTGCTATAGAGGATATAGCATTAAATAAGGTTCTTCCTTTTTATTATAAAATGGGTAGGAAACCTATGATTAAATTAACGAAAATTGAACAACGTCAATTTGTTAGTGCATCTGTTTGTTATCTTTGTATGAAATCTATCGTTGATCCTGTTAGAGATCACGATCATTTTACTGGGAAGTACTTGGGTGCAGCTTGTAGCACATGTAACATAAATAGGAAAATAAATAAAATTTTGCCTATCGTATTTCACAACTTGAAGGGATACGATATGCATCATATACTTAAATACGGATTAAATAAATTTAAAAATTGGACTTTAGGTTGCATCCCAATAACGACTGAAAAATTTATTTCTTTGATTGCGCATTTAGGCAAAATTAGCTTAAGATTCATTGATTCTTATCAATTTGTCAATGATTCTTTAGCTAAAGCAGTCAAAACTTTGAATTCTTTGCCTTTTACTAATTCTGTTTTTTCTGGCACTATAGTATGTGAAAAAGGAATCTTCCCTTATAATTTCGCGACATCTTTAGATATTCTACAAACTACTTATGAATTACCACCAATCTGGGAAGGTGTCACTGAGCTTGAGTATGAAAAAGCTCAGGAGATTTGGGTAGAAACTAATTGCCTAACTTTATTAGATTATATGATGATCTACTTAAAACTTGATTGTTTTCTTTTGGCTGATTTCTTTCATCAGTTTCGGTTGAAATCTATTGCTCACAATAGATTGGAACCATTGAATTATTTCGGAATTCCAGGTATGTCTTGGTCTTCTGCATTAATGTCTTTAAATGAACCAATTGAGCTCATAACTGAAAACGAAATGTTTAGCTTTTATGAGGGTGGAATAAGAGGCGGTCTTACTTTTGTGAATAAGCATTACGTAAAAACCGATGAGAACACCGAGTTACTTTATATAGATATTAATAATCTTTATGGTTGGGCTTTAAGTCAATCATTACCTTGTGGTGAATTTAGTTGGGTTCTTGATGGATTTGATTTAATAATGGATGAATGTAGGAATTTAAATCTTGAATCTTTGTCTTATGGATACACTCTTGAAGTTGATCTTGTAATTCCTTCTGAGCTTCATGATAAGTTGGATGATTTCCCTGTAGCTGCTGAAAAAATGAAACCTGCTGGGTCTAAGGTTGAAAAATTATTATTAACTCATCTTCCAAAATCTAATTATGTGATTCATTGGAGATTATTAAAATTATATTTGGAACTTGGTGTTAAAGTAACACGTGTAAATAGGGGTGTAAGATTTAAGCAATCTCCAATTTTTAAAAAATATATAGATACAAATACAGAATTAAGGTCAAAAAGCATAAATAACTTAGATAAAAATTATTATAAATTGTTAAATAACAGTTTATACGGCAAAACAGTTGAAAATTTAAAGAGAAGAATGAATCTTCGTCTTTGTACTACTGCCGGTAAATTAGTTAAATATTCTTCAAAGCCGACTTTTAAAAAATCTATTAAAATAGACGATAATTTAATTGCAGCATTATTCAATTCAGATTCTATATGTTTAGATAGACCAAGTTACATTGGTCAATCTGTACTTGATCTATCTAAACTTAGAATGTATGAATTACAATATAAGGATCTAGAATCATTTCGCAATGAGTTTAATTGTAAAATTAATATCGTTGCAGGTGATACAGACTCTTTTTTCCTCGAAGTCATTAACTGTAAACTTGAGGTTCTTTTACCTGCAATGATTCGAGATAATTTATTAGATACTTCCAATTACAATAGTTGTCATTCCTTATATAGTAAGAACCTTGATTCTGTCATTGGAAAGTTCAAAGACGAGAATAAAGGTCTTAAATATAAGGAATGGGTTTTTCTTAGACCTAAATGTTATAGCTTGTTGGGTGATGAGGAAACAAAAAAGGCTAAAGGTGTAACATTGAAAGGTAGTGACATAAAACATCAGTCATACCTGGATTGTTATAACACTAACCAGATTTTTTCGGTTCCTCAGACTAAAATAACAAGCAAAAATCATCAAATTTTTACAATTAAAAACACAAAAATAGCACTAACTAACAAAGAAGACAAAAGGGTTTGGGTGGGGGAAAATACTAGTCTTGCATATGGGCATGTAAGATTAAGTGAATTAAATATTGGAGAAATTGTTGGAGAAGAATTTGATGAAAATGTTGGAGAAATTGTTGGAGAAGAATTTGATGAAAATGTTGGAGAAGATGAGGAAGAATTTAATGAAGAAGATTTTGGAGATTATGTTGGAGAAGATGATATCGATATCGATGACGTTATTTTGTCTGATGAGGACTAATTTTATTAAATAAAAGTTTATATCTATACATTTGTTATTTGTTTGGTAAATTTTTATGTTTGTTATGTGTCTAGTTCATTTTTATGTGTTTAGTTAATGTTTATATGTTTTGTTATGTGTCTAGTTATTTTTATGTGTTTATTTAATTTTTATGTGTTGTATAGTATTTGGTTGATATATTATTATTATTATTATTATTATTATTATTATTATTATTATTATTATTATTATTATTATTATTATTATTATTATTCCATTGAAATTTTCATTTGAAAAATATTTCATAAAAATTTTCATTAAAAATTATCTTAAAAATTAACATTAAAAATTATTCCAATAAAATTTCCATTAAAAATTACCATTGAAAAATATTTCATTAAAATTTCTATTAAAAATTACTTAAAAAATTATTTATAAAAATTTTCATTAAAAAATTTCAATTCTCAAACACCTACTATTATTTTGTTAATAAATTTAAAAATCTTACTTTAATTTACTTATTTAACTTTAATTTAAAATTTTTTACCATTGATTACTTAATTTTAAAATTTGGACCTTAATTAACTTAATTAATTTAATTTTTTAGAACCTTAATTTAGTTATTTGTGCCCATTCATTACTTTAATTTAATTTTTTAGGACCTTAATTAACTTTATTTTAATTTTTTAGAACCATTATTTACTTTAATTTAAAAATTTGAACCTTAATTTAGTTATTTGAGCCCATTCATTACTTTAATTCAAAAATCTTAGCCCATAAGTAATTCAATTTTTAGGCCCATAATTTACTTTAATTCAAAAAAAAAATCTGAACCTTGATTTACTTAAATTTAATTTTTAGACCCATCATTTACTTTATTTTGAAATTTTAGACCCATAATTTGCTTTATTTTAAAAATTTACTATGCGTTTTTAATGTAAACCACCTTTTCTATTGAAATTCTCAGGACCAAGAAGACCCCCTCACTATAGTGTGAAAAATCCATGCTTTTTTATTGAAGACTACCTTTTTCTATTGAAATTCTCAGGACCAAGGAGACCCACCCAAATAATATTTATCCTTGGCTTGTTTATTGAAAAAAAAAATTTTTGTATTTAAAATCCCAGAAAAAAAACATTGGAGCGTACGGCAACAATTATGTAATCAAAAAATGTCTACGGAAAAAATTATGCAATCAAAAGTTGCAACATTTTTTACCCCCCCCCCTATTGCTCCCGTAAGCTCCTAACTCCCTACTATATAATACACGTAAAAGTTTATGAAACATTCAGAAATGCACTTATTGAGTATTTTGTGCAACTGGGTGTCACTGTGTGACTCCTTGGTGTCCTTTTATTAAGTAAATTGAACAACCCAACACAATAATATTTATTCGAAATTATCACAATTACACTTTTCTTCTATTACACATATTAATAAACAATTCCTGTTTATACAACTTTAAACAAGTTTATTTTCTCTACACACTTTTCAATTCGAATATGAAACTTGTGCATAGATAAATCTTCCAACGGGACATGTTGCTTTCTGGTACGCTGAATTAAGAACGATTTAGTTAGCACTAAATTAAATTCTCATTTGCTTCCTTTCTATTCTATCTTCAACCTACTGGCAATTATGTTCACTTGCAGGTCGCTTTTTTACCCGTCTCGTAATTTATTATCTCCTTTTCAAATTAATTTGGATACTTTTCCCCGGGTTTGCTCTTACCGATCTAATTTATTTGAGGCAATTTATTCATTTTTGAGAGTTTTCCCAAATTTAATTACTCGTCGGCTAATTCGATTGCCTCTAAGTAATTTGATTGACAACTCGGGTCCTCTCACACTGCTCCGATTTTCTATTAGGTAATTAATTTTTAATTAATTCTAGTTTTTTGTAATTATTTCCTTATTTTTCAGTAAAAGAAGTTATTAAATAAAGGTTCTTTGTGGGAAAAAAACAAAGAACTTTTATTTAAAAGGTAGTTGAACTAGTGGGTATGAGCATTTTAATATCGCACTAAAATGATATTGATTTTTGAGTATCAGTAACATCCTGGTACTGAAAATATTATTATTTGAAATCACTTAGACACATGTATTTTATTAAAAATGGTTTATTGGTGCACCAAATATTCAATAAAAAAAATTAATTTGTTTTAGAAATGGCCAGGCTACCTGCTAAATCACTGATCTGTCAGAAATAGTGGATTGAAATTATTCCACTTGAACGAGGAATTCATAGTAAACTCAAGTCACCAGCTTTCGCTCATTACGTCCCTGCCCTTTGCACACTCCGACCGTGGCTACTACCGATTGAGTAAAATAATTTTCGACTATAACAAGACTATAGTCGAAAATTATTTCATTTGTATTAAATATATTATTTTCAGCAAAAGGCTTAAATTATCATTTAATTGTTTAAAATTCCATTTTATACTAAACCCAAGAGAATTGTCAAAATGATTAGTTTTCTTTAACCCTTAAACCACTGAAATAAAATTACGAGGACAAACCAAACTCAACCAAACTGACCGTTACAAGCAAACCATGTGCTTGATCGTGTTCAAACCTGCAAGTTGTGGTGTGTAGTTTTACAGACGAAAAACGGTCTTACTGTTTGGAACTCGAAAATATATATATATAATCCTTTTTAAAATTGTGTAAAAGGACAGAATTAATTTAGGAAAATAATTATTAGAAAAATTGATAGTGATTCCCTGAGAAACAATTTTAATAAAGTATAATTGGTAATAAACGTTGGTACACGAATTTAATTTTTCAATAATTTAAAAATAATATAATTAATGCATTATTTAAAATCAAAATAGTAACTAAAAATTTAAATTTTAAAGTTAAATTTTTTTGTAATTAATTATAATCCCATAGGACTGGATTTATTGAGTGTTTTACTGTTGATTTACATAACATCAAATATTTTAATAATATCGCTCAATTTTGAAATTTTGATTTCTATATCGACGTCTGATTAATTGTGAAAATAACTTATTTATAGTTTTGAAATTTCGAATGATTTATTTCCATTATATTCTTAATTAATTATTATTTGTTTAAATTTTTATAGTTTTTTTGTTTTTAGTGTACCTTTTATAAAGATTATTTTATAATTGGTTCTCAAAATAAATTTTAATTAAAATTAATATAAATTATTAGTAAAATCATTTTTAAATTTTATTTACATTTTTTTCTTTTATAATTTCATTTATCTTCCTTTAGATTTTGACTATAAATCAATATTTTTTCCTAATTAAGTCAAATAATATTACTTATTTAATCATCCTATAAATTATATTATTACATAAATATAAATATGATACTACTATCAATATTTGAAAACGACCATCGAACATCATCAAGTTAAACCAAAAAATCTATATAGATTTTAAATTTCTTATTCAAATAAAACTTAATTTTTAGAAACTATAAACTGGTAAATTATTAGTTGTCTCGGGTCTGTGTGCGCTTTTCTTTTCTTTGTTTTGGCTTGTGTGCGCACACACACGCGAGCAATAGGTATTTCAATTTATTTAGTTAGTTATTTTGTAATCTTTTAGATTTTAGATTTTTTATCGATTTTGTTGAATGTTGTAAAGAGTTGGAATTTTATCGATGTTTTGAAAGAATGACGATTAATTTGAATACATGTGACTAGTGCAATAAAGAGAGTTGGTAATGAAGAAATTTAATGAAGAAATTTATGAATATGATAATGTTAATGGTGTTAATGGTATCGAATTTCGGTTTATGAATTTTGGTAAAGAGTTAGAAAAGATGGCGGCAATTAATTATGAAAAGAATAATATGATATCAAATTTATGTGGTGGATTGCTTTCCGTGGATATTCGATGCAATTATTGTGATGTAGTAGCTACACAAAGACAGGTTCCAGATAAAATGATTGAGAAGAGTTCAGCTACAAGATTGTTTAATATTACTGAAAGTACTGGAGGTGTTATGACTGGTATGATCCCTGATTATCGATCTCAAGTATGTCGTGCACAAATGGAAGCAGCTCGATTTAGATATAAACATGGATATGAAATGCCTTGCGACATAAAAAGGCGTTCTGTTGCGGATATTAAGCAGTTTTCTACCCAATAAACCGAGATGCGACCATTAGGTTGTTCAATGATGGCTTTATCCTATAGTATTGAAATGGACAAACTGTTGTTATTCAAAACTGGCTCTGTAGATGGAAATAAAATTATTAATCGTTATTTTGAATTTAAAAATGAACAATAAACTAAAAAATTTATAAATTCATAAATGTTTTTATTAATCGATTCCGTCAGTCGACAGTCAACAAGTTCTGGGTCAAACTCTGTGTGTATTACATGACACTGAAGTGGCTAATGTAAACACAATCATACACACTATTACATNTCATAAATGTTTTTATTAATCGATTCCGTCAGTCGACAGTCAACAAGTTCTGGGTCAAACTCTGTGTGTATTACATGACACTGAAGTGGCTAATGTAAACACAATCATACACACTATTACATGTATGTGAATTGTGTGTAATATTGCATAATATTAATATTTTGTTTTCATGAATTGATCGCCATTTATAATTGTAATGAATATCTTAAATTTATTACGTAACGTGAGTGATTAATTGAATGTTGGCTAAAGCTGTGATGTGAGAGTTGGTGATTGAAAGTCGTTAAAAGGAGGGTAAAGTTAGTGTGAGAGTGAGTGAACGAGAGTATAAGCACCTTATTGACGAAAAATGGGAAAGCCTGTGAAGTGGATCAAGACTATTAAAATCTTTTATATTACTATTATACAACAAAAGCCCTATGAAGGCAGTATTAGGGATGCAGTTAATTATAACCAAAGACTTGGACAGTGAGCAGATCTTGCGTTTAAAAAAAAATTAACTATTTGAAATAATAAAACAAAAAAACTTACTTTGTAATTTTAAATTAATTTATTAAATTTAAAATTATTCTAAACTAAAATTTAAGAAATAAAATTTACTTAACTTTTAATTTAAGTTTTATATTAACTTAAAATTTATTTTAGAAATTTATAATACTTTCACTTAAAAAAAATTATTTACTTGAAACCTAATGGTTCTTTAAAATTTTAACTTTGTTAAACGCAATTAAATTCAAATATTCTTCCAACATTTATTTATTAATTACAATATTACATTCTCGAATATGAGTATTGATACTAACAAACAAGATGAGACAAAATATACGATAGTATTGCCGTATTCTGAAGGATATAAAGATTTCGAAATAAAGATAGGTAAACAGCTGGATAAATTGAATTATAGAATTGTTTCCAAACCGTGCAAAGTACTTAGTATGTTTGTTAATAAATCTCAAACGCCGGTTGGATTGTGTTCGGATCTCGTTTATCAATTCACATGTAATGGGTGTAATGCCACATACATTGGAGAGACTTCCTATCATCTCTGTACTCGAGTTCAAGAACACTGTCGACGGAAGGGAGTGTCCAATATTAAGTATCTTAATAAAGTTTGTATGAGAGAATTAGGAATGTCGGATTTTAAAATATTCTCAAAAAACTTTGATAATTGTTTTGAGCGTGTGATATGAGAAGCATAATTGATAAGAACTTTTAATCCTAAAATCAATGTATAGATTGCAGTGAATACGTGTGTGTTGAATGTTTTTAATTAAGTTTTTGTATGTTGATGCATATTAATAATAGTTATGTTAAATAATTAAAAAAAATAATTAAAATATTATTTTTAAATAATTTTAAAAGTTTAAAATAATTGATTAAAATTGTTATTTATAATTTAAAAATTTATAAATTTTATAATTTTTTTTTAATTTGTCTATATATTATCAATATAGTTTAGTTATTCATCCGTCGTGAATATAGGTAACCTGATGATGATAGTGATTCTATCGAAATATATAGTGAAAAAGATGTACGAATGGCGATTTATACAAATAAATATTTAAAAAGTATTATATGTGCAGAGTGTAAATGTTAATTGTGTGCAGAGCCTAATTGTTTATAAAATTGTGGAATTAAACATTTGTGTGAAAATTGGAAACAAAATTTCGATTTAGTTGGGTCTTATAATTCAACCATTTGTACAGGTAATCAATTAAAAATCAATTGTGGCGAACCAATTCAAAGTTATTAGCAGCGATTTGAAATGTTATTTTAACTTAACCCATTAAGGCCCAAATTTATTTTTGCAGAAATTGATTTAGTTCGTCATCAAACGAAGTAAAAATTACAAAAAAAAATTGTTTACCCACCTGTAGAGATAAACTTCGGTGGTATTCAAATAACGATCGTGAGTCTTAAAGGTAACAAAATAAATTAATATTATGGACATTCAAAAATATAAACAATAGAATTGTCATTTGACTACCATAGGTGCTAATGGGTCAATTTAGGCGTTATACAATATATAACTTGTTTATGGAACTATCAACTTAGCAAATATCACTCGACGTGTTATGGACGTCATTCCAACACAAGTGGTTAATAAAAGTACATTACGAGTCCTATTCAGTATTTATCATTCTTACTGAAAAACTATTATAAACCAAACAGTTTAAATGACTTAATTACTAAGATATTGCGATTGTTATAGACAATGATGTTATCTATTTCATTTCTTTTTACTCTTTTTTTCTCTTAATGTTTTCAGATATAACGTACAAAATTTCGACATAAGAAATTATTTCCTATCAGCCATGAACTATTTTATTATTTAGTCATAGTAATTTGGTGAACCATATGACAAAATTAAAAAAAATTATTAATAGCTAGATATTTCAAAAACAAATTAATTTAAAAGATAATAGAATTTCCTTTATATATTGATGAAAGTAAACATGGCATGCCAATTAAAATGATATTTTCTGAATACTTATTATTTTATAATCTATAATTAATTTCTATAATTTAAAAAAAATTTCAAAATAAATAAAATTGTAATTAATCATAAAAATTAAATTAAAATGGTGAAAATAGTTGTACAAATTCTTATAGATCGATAGTAACAATAATATAAAATGATGATTTCTTGGTAGCGGTTAAATTAAATGTTAAATAAGGAATATGTATTAAATAATCTTAAAGTGAAATATCTTTTCATTTACTTGTTTAGTAATAATAATGATGATGATAATAAATATAATAATAATAGGATAATAATAGGGTAATAATAGGATAATAATAGGATAATAATAATAATAATAATAATAATAATAATAATAATAATAATAATAATAATAATAATAATAATAATAATAATAATAATAATAATAATAATAATAATAATAATAATAATAATAATAATAATAATAATAACCGAAATTGATTTCGGAAAATATAATAATTTTTTGAAGAATAATATAAATGTTTACCAGAACATTAAATTTCTATCAATAAAAAACACATCAGAAAACCTTTACTTGATACGATTTTCTTTAAGAATTATATTTCATTAATTTTCCAATAGTAATAAAATGTTCCCAGAATTAATAAAAATGTTCTTACTTTTCCTTCCTATTAGGTTTTGACATTCTTTTAAACAAAATATTTATATTAGTAAATATTTTTCAAAGCTGATTTACTCAATTTTATCAATCTTTCATCACAAGAGCCATCCAGGGCAAATAATAGATGAATAATTGTGACAATTGACATAAAACTTTCTAGTTCTTGCAATCATGAAAACTTCAGTAAAGGCCTTTATTCCTTTTACCATTAATCTTTCTCCTCCATCTTCATGTCAGATTAATAATAAACTAGTATAATATACCGCCGAGCATGACGGAAAAGTTAAAATGATAATAAAAATAAAGTTAATTTTAAAATAACAATTCAAGTAACTTAAAGTTAAATTTTACGTCAAAAAATTTCCTTATAAACTATATTGTGAGTGAAATTCCTTCTATTTTTAGCAACATTTCTTGTCGTGGCCTTGGATTGATGAATATTTTTATGTTGTCACGATTCCTTGATCTCGATAAAGGTACGTAGAGTTGTCCATGTGAGAAAACCGGCTCGTTTAAAAAAGATTAATGACAGCTAATATATTTGATTGATCTGACACACGTACAAACAAACAAACAAATTAATGATGACTATTATATTAATGTTTTTATATTTTAACACTAATTTTAGGAACAAACTTTTCAAATATATATATTGACCAATCTTAATTTATTTATTCAAAAATGTAGTTTTATGCGATCTGAATGTTGATTGGAGGATTGTGAAGAAACACGATTGGATAATATTTATAAACTTTAATATTTGTTATAACTAAAAATTAGTTTGAATTAAAACTGGTGTTTTTAATAAATTTTAATTAATAAAATAAATTGCATGAGTACTGATTTTTAAATGTAATTATTAAATTAATGAATTAAATTAATTGGAAGATTTTTGAGAACTATTTTCTAAGTTATATATTGTAATACCTGTTAGTTTCAAAGAGGACCTTTAAATCGATTGAATTAATAAAAATGTATAAATAAAGGAAACGTTATAGTCATAGAATGACAGACTCAATGAATATATTACGAATGCCAAAATATTAAAATAAATTATTGAAGTAATTAAAATATTTGAAGAAACTAGAAAAATGTCAAAGAGAAATTTTTATCGAACTATGAAAAGAAATAGAGAAAAAGTAAAAAATATCAATGAGATAAATTAATAAAAAATAAATAGACGAAAATGAATGTCAATAAAAATTAATTAGTAAAAATACTGAATAAAAACAAAAACAATTTTCAAAGTCTATGGGATATAGATCTAACAAAAATGTTTAGTTCTAAATCCTCAAGTTGTTACTAAACATCAAAGTAATTGTTAATAAAAAACGTTTGTCAGCAAAATTTATAAATAAAAAACATTAATTAAAAGTTAAACCACAGAGTTAAAGTAAAAGTAGCAATAGATATAATAGTTCTAAGATATTTAAACCATAAAAATAGTTTTGTAATGGTGAATCATAGTTTTAAACAACTGCTATTCCCCTCAAAAAGTTTCATTAGACACTGACAACCTTTGAATTGATTAATATTTTTGTGCTCTTGCTCAGTAAAGCAGAGACTAAATTGTAATTAGGCTGATCTAATAATTATTATGCATTGTAGTTAATTTGTTGTCAAAGCATAATTGGAGTCACACCAACAGTTGTTAACATCTTATTTCACAGACAATTTCATCCGACCTAAAAGTTTTATAAAAATTTGGAAAATATTCAAAGTAATTGTTTTTAAAAAAGAAAGAAAAATTTGCTTTTCTTATCAAAAAACTAAACAAATCATAATAAATTACTTTGATAAGGCGTTTAGAAAAAAATTTAATAAAATTTTGGATTTTGAGTTTATTTTTTAATTTTAATTTTAATAGGCTTTAAGAAAAAATAAACTCAATTGATTATTTTACTAGAATTACTTGAGTAGGTTACTTCAATAGTCAATTATCCTAAAAGATTTTGTGGATTTAAGGATAAAAGAAATATGATGAAAGAATTAATTAATCGTCCGTGGTCTTTATCGGAGTAAAAGGTGTTAATAAATTAGTAATGTTGTTGATGAAGAATGGGTATTCAAATCATTTTTATAAATAACGATAAAAGAAACGGTTGATAAATTGTTTTTTATTTTTAAAAAGAAGAAAAATTTTATTTAAATATTTTTTAGTTTATAAGAACTTTTTTTTCGAATTTCACCACTGATTTTTTCCATTGAATTAATTAAAAGAGCTTGAAGACTATAAATATCGATGTTTTTGATATATTACTGATTTATAGTCTTCAAGCTCTTTTTAATAAATTTTTTAGTTTGATACAATTTAATAACGATTATTATTTGTTAATTTGTTTGAATATTCTTATTTTTATTTAGTTCCTAGTCATTTATTATTCCTAGCATAAAGAAGACTGTTAAACGGTCGAAATATATAACAATATTATATTTTAATATACTTAGTTGGCGATTTTCAATTATTAAAGCAATTTTATTATTTACTTAATATAAACCAATATTAATTAGGAAAGACTTTAAATATTTCTTTATTAATATGTTATAAGTACCAAATAATTAATACAAAATTAAAACAGAATCAAACTTTAATGATGTAAAAAATGTTTCCTTATCAAATTTAAGCTTCAAAATAATATTAAATAAACACTTTCAATTACTCGATTTGCAATATTAAAAAGCATAATTATTATTAAAATTTATCTTTATAATATATTTATTTTCATTAAATTTGTGATGAAATTCGCACAGTAAATATCGAGGGAGAGAAAACCGTCTAGCTGTTAAATGTGATTAATGCCATCTATTTTTCAATGATTAATATTAATTTAGCAAAATATAATTTATTCAGTAATAATTTCATTGTTTTATTTTTTTTCCAGAAAAATATTTTTTTACCTATAATTAAACTCAATAAATAGAAAAAATGAAAAATGAAAAATTTATTAAATTTACTTAGCTTCAAATATAGAAAGAATTCGTTTTAATTTATTAATATTAAATTAAGGAGCTATATATAATACATTAATTATAGAAATTTTTTGTTAACAAATATTTGCTTAAAATAAGAAAATTTACTAGAAATTGAAATTAAAAAAGATTTTATATATATTCTAATCAAACTTAGATTTTGTTTATATCAACCAGGTCTACCAATCAGATTCGCTTATCTTCTTCAGTTTTTGTCTAAAATTGATTTTCGTATCTATTTACTATTTGTTTCTTTAGAAATGTCTTTAACCCTATTATTACCAGGTTATTATTACAATAAATAACAGTTGAATCAAATATTTCATATAAGCATTAATATACCAGTAGAAAAATTAATTAAAACAAATTATTTTTAGATTTTTTGCGAAGAATTTATAAATGATAGAATACATTGTTATAATTTGGAAACATCAATGTAGTTGTATATAATATCTAGTAGTTAAAACAAAATGTGATTCAAAGTCACAACCTAGTGTTAATAGGGTTAAATAAAATTCATCTAAAACCTTGATGTAATGTGTATCAGAAAGTGTGAAAACATTTATGAACGATTTAGATCAGCTAATATAGATCTGGAAGAACATTCAAGCTATGATTCGCCTTAAAAGTTAAATAATGGTATCTTCAGAAACGTGATGGAGTTGCATCCAAAGTTCATAAGTCGAGAGATTGCTGGCTCAATGCTGAAATCAGAAACCACAAAACGCTTCTCTTTAATTATTCTTAGAAAAGAATTTGAATGAGGTTTCAAATAAAATGAAATATATTTACCAAATTCTTTAAGAAAATCCAAAATATTTTCTGACTTAATTCTTTTTGCTTTCAATATTGAAATTAGCAAAGAAATAATTAATATGAAGATTAGTTAGTTAATTTTATTTTCTGGCAGAAATTTATTTTCCTTTGGAATTTTGAAATTTCCTTGTTAACAAAAATAGTAACGAATTGTATTCATTTTTGTTAGAAAATTAAAATCAAAGATCTTGTTACGTAGTAAAATTTGGGGAAATTATAATTTATTTGACAAGACAATAATTTGAATCACTAATAATAGAAAATTACGAAAATATCATTATTGGAAATGTCTGTATACTGAGGATTTTCCACCAGGATCTAGATGTTCTTTAACTCTTTGGTCCAAGTTCTTGATCGTACTTCCAATGAATATTTCATTGCATACATTCCACGTGATGCAGTAGACAACGTTTTTTCAAAAGCATATTTTCTTCGGTGTTTTATTTTCCAGTTTTCCATTGTGCAAATATTTTCTTTTTTTGCGTTGTTTTCCAGAGCTTCTATACATATCCCAGACTTATGTGCTAAACAGGTTTAAGGCCCATCATGTTTAATGTTTTTTAGGATCTTAAAGACAAGTATCTCGCTGATGAATGGAATATTCAGATAAAAATATTTCTTTTTTTTGTTATCTCACTAGGTCTTTGTGGATTTGAATTCATTGCTTCAATATATTTATTGTATTGGCGTTTTTGTGTAGGACATTTTTGAAGTAAAGTTGATATATATTGATTGGCTATCCTTTGTTTCACGTTTTATATTACTTTCTGTTAGTATGAAAGTGTTGATTTTTTGTGAATAAATATTTCCATACGGGCTAGTTTTTTCTAGAATTCGCCGGTGAGAGTGTCTATTTCAATTTTAATTTTTAAATCCAATGAGAACCAGAAAGGACCATCACTGAGAACAAACACTGAGGACTTTTACTGAGGTTTCTAGACAGATGTCATCTTTATTACGACCAAGGGCAAAAAGTAGCGGAAGAAATATTCTTAAATATAATTAAAATAAAAATAGATACTCCAACCTACCAGTTCTACAAAAAAAACAAGGAAACACTTATGCACTTAAAAATATTTAAAAACATTTAAAACACAAGCATGTTTTTAAATAGTATTTTCAGAGTTACATATATAGATTGCTATTTTTAAATTAAATAATTTTTAAATTTCAATATTTTAAAATCTCCTTTTATGCTACAAATTAAAAATTATTTAATTAATATATAATTAATAATATATATGATCAATATATTAATATATTTGTTCAAAAATCTATAATTTCTATTTTTAGTCTATCCTACTTGATGGTGACAGGAAAACTGTCAAAATATATCGTAAAATGGATGTTTGAGTGGTGCTTTCTTATAATTAAATCGTTGCCATACATATTTAACTATTTATTATTATTATTATTATTATTATTATTATTATTATTATTATTATTTTATTATTAAAGAATATCATTTAATCTTCATTTCAATGAAACTCTATTTTCATTAATTTTATACGCTTATAAATCATTAAATAAATAAGTCTTTTAAAAATAATTGATCACTGATGAAAATAATAAAACTTATAATTAAATAAACATTTAAATATATTTTGGATTATATTTTAAAAAATTAAAGATATTACGTTACAATTTCAATGGTTGATTGCAATCGAATTATTAAAAATTATGTGCTACAATCATTTGATATTTACTAATATATATTTAATATTAAGTAACACTTTAATATAAATAAAAGAACACCATTTCTAAAAATATTTTTTACAGTATATTTCTACAGCTAGGCGGTCATAATTAGATACTAAAAAAGTTTACTAAAATCTATTATACTTATAGGTCTATTAACAATAACGTAATTATATGTGTGGAATCCAATAAAATTGATTACTCCTAATAAAGTTAATTACACACTCTCAAAAACACGTGGTTAAAGTATTTTGAATGTTCATTTTTGTGTTGAATATTTTTATCATCAAGGCCTCACAAATAATATGTTTCCAGTAGTTTTCGAAACTGTTATATAATAACTTAACCCCATAATGTGCATGCTCGAGTTACCTTGAATGCACTAAACGGGACATATTATGCGCACTCAATAATTCAAAAGTAAAAATATTGAGTGATTTTGTATTTTATTTAACATTTTTGATCAAAATAAGGTTCATAAATGTATATTCTTCAATAAAGAAAATTGTATTTTTTCGGTGGTTTTTGTCAAATAAACTATGCGTTAAAGGTTTAAAATTGAAAATGTCAACTTTTAACTTACATGTCTTAGAATGCTCAATAATATTAATGTTTCCATTCAAAAAAGATAATGATGACATTCAGAACGATATAAATCTTAAAACACAAAGGACAATGTTGTGGATAAATTGGAAAATTTATATCGCTCAATGCATGCAGCATTTCATTGCATTGTTCCCAATAGAAATGGTACGAACAATTCGCAACTTCAACATTTCCATATGTCATTTGCAATAAAATTAATTTTGAAAAACATTTCATTACAATGAAATAAAGCTGTGATTAAAATAGGAAACATTTAAAAAATTTTAAAAAAATCATTTTTATATTCTTTTGTAATTGATATTTTACAATGTAATTCTTAGCGGGCGCGAAATTGAAATTAAAAAAAGATGCTGAAAAAGTCTAAATCCAAATTTTTTACGTATATTTTATATTTGATAAATCTAATAATTTTGATTTTTCTCATCTAATATTTACTTTATAGAATAAGGAAAAAACAACAATGTTACAATAGAAAAATATTTCTCAAAATACATAAATTCAACAATCATATTCTCGATTAACAAATAAACTTTATCGAAAAAATATCTGAAAAAGATTTTGATAAAATCTTTTTTTAATAATGGATTTCTCCCATCTATCCAAATTGTTTTCGTTTCAAGGAAATTAGTTATTTATTTTTACAGTCATTATATCAGATTATTTAAAATTGAAACATGAAAGAAATCTTCTGAAATCATAAAAGAATTTTCGATCTAATTCGTTGCATCTGAAATATTAGTTGTGAATTGATGAGAGGTAATCTGATTTTCCGATAAAAAGTTGTGATAAAAACTGAATTTTGTATATTTCCATCTCATTAGAGTGCTTTGATAATTTCAAATTTTAAATGAAGATCCTAAATGATTTAATTATCCCTAATATTTATCGCATAACTGAAATTTTATTTTCCATAATCACAATAATCATAATAATCATAATAATAATAATAATAATAATAATAATAATAATAATAATAATAATAATAATAATAATAATAATAATAATAATAATAATAATAATAATAAAATAATAATAATAATAATAATAATAATAATAATAATAATAATAATAATAATAATAATAATAATAATAATAATAATAATAATAATAATAATTCACTTGAACAAGACAGTGCCGAAAATTCGTGAGTATCAAAAAACATCGATATATTACTGATTTATAGTCTTCAAGCTCTCTTTTTAAAAACCTTCAATGGAAAAAATAATCAGTAGTGAAATTGGAAATAAAGTTCTTATAATAATAATATTATAAAAACGTTTTTCAAAATCATTTGAAAAAGGAAGTGCCGAAAATTATGAATATAAAAAAAACATCGATATGTTTACTGGTTCATAGTAAATATTTTTAATAAATACAATAACAATAATAATAATAATAATAATAATAATAAGAAGAAGAAGAAGAAGAAGAAGAGAAGAAGAAGAAAAGTAAAATTAATAACTAATCATAAGTTGCAATTTATTTAAATATATTAATTTTTATTAATTTATAAATTAATAACAAGCTTTATGAAACATTTCTAGCAAAAATAAATACATCTCAAAAACACATGAAAATAGGAAACCTCAATGAAACACCGATAACATTTTATATGTATTTTAAAACCTTGTTGTATATTGTCAAAATTACAGTCTTAGTATAATTCTTATAATCCACAAAATTAAAGTTCAAAAATACAAAAATCAAAGTATTTACATAAAATTTAACTGATTAAATGTAACGAAATATTATATGCAGAAATATTACATATAATATATAATTGCATATATATTGCCAGAGCAAACACCGGGACTAGATTGCGTGCTTAATATTATTTTTTGATTTGGATATTTTTTGGCCGACACTGTTGGATATAAGTAACAGGAATTATATTATTTCGAAATTAATATTTTAATTTCTGAAAAGGTTAAAGAGAAGTGAAAAATAAATAAATTATTAAAATCAAAAGTTAAACAAGTGTGACCGTCAGTGTAAATAATATGTAAATAAATGATAATTTTATAAGAACCTTTTTCCAATTTCACCGCTGATTATTTTTTCTATTGAATTTATTAAAAAGAGAGCTTAAAAACTATAAATCAGTAATATATCGTTGTTTTTTGATACTCACGAATTTTAAATAAATAATAAACATTATAAAGTTAAATAAAATAATTAAATGCTCCAGATTTGTTTGAATTGAATTGATTTAATTATCTAAAAGTATTATAAGAACTTTTTTCAAATTTCACCACTGATTTCTTTTTAATTGACATTGTATTTATTAAAAAGCTTGACTATGACTCGAGAAATATATCGATGTTTTTTTAAATATCTTTATTGATTCATAGTCAAGCTTTTTAATAAATATATTATCTGAAAGTGTTTATATTGAAAAAAATTTTATTAACAAATTTTAGTACAAATTTTTGAGGTCATTATAAAAGGAGTTTACAAAAAAGTAATAAAGTGAAGAAGATTAAAAGAGAATTCAGACAAAATAATGATATGTTGAAAAGTTAGAGAAACTGCTAAATCTATTTTAGTAAGTATAATTATGTAATGTAAAATTTAAACATATACTTATAATTCTTATATTTTCTGTCATACCTCTAAATAAATATCAGATCTTTATTAATGTTCCAACATATAATTATTGCTAATTATTATTTTGGCATTTTTAAAAGGGTCATCACAAATATGAAGTTTTCCCGTATTTCTGTTGAGGATACCTAAATGAAAAATAACATAATAAATAAATAAATTACCTGGGGGAAGATCGTCATGACAAATTGGACGATCTATGGGAACTCAGAAAAGAAAACAGAAGTAAAAAGAAATTAAAAATGAGAAAGATAAATCAAATAAAAAGAAACAAACAAGAAATTAAAACAAAGGTCATTGTTAATTAAGAAGTACAAATGAAGGTGGAATTTCGAATTCCAGAAAAAAACAAAATAAGGGAAAAAGCCGTATCTTGACAGCTTGTCAAAGATAGCGAAATTGTCGGGAGAAGGTGGCTTAACAGAAAAGGAAAATGGAAAAATATCTTGACATCTGTCAGAGATAAGGCTGATGTAGAGGAAAAGAAAAATGGTAAACAGAATCTGTCGCCAGTGCCACAAACAAAACAACTATATAAAGGAAAACTGGTGTATGAGAAATCAGAACAAATTTAGAGCGAAAAGTAGAATGGGAACAGAACAAAGTTGGGAGCAAAACGAAACAAAATTAGAGACAAAAAGTAGAGTAAAATTAGAGACGACAGAGTAAAAAGGGGAATCAAAACAGAGTGAAAAGAGAAGTGACAAGAAACTTTTATAAAATTGAATATAAATTGAACAATCGATCAACATATTCTGTAATTGAGTAGTTGACGGCTAGTGATTATTGTTGTGGTTACAGAAAGGGCTATTCTTCACGTAATGTCGAAATAAGCTCTGTGTGATAAATTGGTTTATAGTAAATTGGTTGTAATTGAAATTTGTACTATTACGTGTGGATATTAATAAAGCTTATCGTGTTCGAGAGTGTTGAATTGCGAAGTAATAAACACGATTTGGAGCCAGATTAAAGGTTTGAATTTACAAATATTGTCACCAACTCAATAACCCAACATTTCTAAAGATTCTTTATATGTTCTGTATTGAGCAAGTCGCCAAATTATTTTAGTTATACTTAAAAAAGGCTTCCAAATATCAAGATTTCCGGATACGGATAAAAACTGAACTGATAAGTAATCCTTTTCGATTGGGTTCAGAGCACTATAGTCATTGAAAATTAATAATGAGTTAATAGGATATATAAATATTTGCGCAAATATTATTTTTCTAGTATTTTGAAAAAAGAAACAATACGATAACAAATTGGGCACTTTACTAAATATGCTAATTTAGTTATCTCATACACCAAAACTTAAGAAATTTATGTAATCCTTACAACAGATGTACTACTTTCGATAATATATTTAACATTCATCAACATTTGTTTTCCTATAATATTTGTTTTACTACATTAAATTAATTAAGTTTCACTAAAATAGCTTTTGTTTAAATTTAATATTTTATGCAAATAAAAAAAATGTCTTCAAAAATAAAAGTTTGTCAATCTTTAAGTTAAATGAAACATATAACAAAAAATATAAATTTGTTTAGATTGAAATATCAAAAATAATGTAACCAAACTAAAATAACACAAAAGACTTTTTAAAAAATAGATAATGCTATTTTTAGTTTTCTATTAAAACATATTTTTATATTGTGTAACAAATGTTTCATAGTTATCTTGGGCAATTCTATAAAATCATCACTAAAAGGTTTTTGTCAAATTATAATATAAATATTAAACAAGCAAATAATAATACACGCTTTTGCTGCAAAGTTTATATTCAATAAAATGAAATAATTTTCGATTATAAAAACAATCCTTATCAATCCTTTTCAATATCAAGAAATTGATAAGGATTATTTTTATAATCAAAAATTAGTTCATTTTATTTAATATATACTTTGCGGCATAAGGCTCATATTATCATTTACTTGTTTAACATTCAATTAATGCCGCGACCAAGAAATCATCACTTTATACTATAATATAATTAAATATCAATTAGTATTTTGTCTTAAATTTATTTGTTTTGAGATTTTTATTGCGATTTTGTTTAAATTTTATCTGTTTTAAAAGTTTATTTGCGATTTTTTTTGTCGTAGAACGGAGTTGAAGTTAATAACAAAATTTCTATGAAAGTCAGACGATGTTTTGAAATAAAATCTTTATTTTAAAATGAAAAACTGTATATGATTGCTGCTTTATACATTTTTAATTTGGTTATTTTCGAATAACAAAAACAAAGTTTTTAATTAAAATAATAAAATATTTGAAAACTTTAATTTTATTTACATTCTTGAGTAAACATTTCAAGTCAAATTAATGGTAACTATTTGCACAGTATTATGTTTATGGCAAATTAGAAAAATATTTGTAAATAAATAATAACCGAATCTGTTTTTATTTTAATTTGTGAATTAAATTCATTTTTAATTATAAGATTATATTAATCTTTCTCTATTAGTTTGCACCGCCTTCAAAGTCATCAATAGCTAAATTAAGGTCTAGGACAAAATATATTAATATGTTACTATTATAAACAATATATAATATTATCCTGAAAAATAATTTTGATAATCTAAGGCTTAGATTCTAAGCAATGAATAAACTTAACAGTGAATGACCCATTTAAAGACTTTATTTATAGTAGACATCTAAGCTCAACAAAATGATCTAGGAAAACTTCTTACTTACAAAAAACCTTTTTCAAAATTTTTTAAATTAAATTTTAAAAATGTTTATATATTTGTAATTGACAATAATTACTAGAATTTAACAGTTGATATAATTTATTCAATGTCAAGACACTGAGTTGTATAATAATTCATTTGAAAAACACTATTTTTGGGTAATTAATACGAAAGAGAGTAGTGGAAAACATCACTGCAAAATTATCTCTATCCAAAAATAAAATAATAAAAAAAATATAATTTTTAATCTATAAATCATTTATCGTTAAGAATTTCATTTATCTTCATATGGTTTTTGATTTTAGTTCAATATTTTTGCCATTTTAAAATTTTGGCCTTGCTTTTTAAAAATTAATTAATTGAAGCGAGATTAATTTATTAAGTGGAACCGTGACACAATTGATAATACTTTGGTTCGAGTCTAATACTCACAATGAATTTAATTTGCATTTTAATTGTTTACAAAATTTTTAATTAATTTAATTTAATTTTAATTAATTTACAAAAATCCAAAAACCATTTATTCTTACCTTTAATAATATTAGTTGTTGCTAGAATTGGTCCTTGAAAAAGTGTCAAAAATTCGTTAATGATACTAAATATAATCAAGGTTTCACTATATTCTAAAATTAATCTATACAGTATAGTTGAGTAAGAAGATGATTGTATGAATCTCTTAATTATGTGATAAGCAAGCTGTCAGTTGCATATCAGCTGACACCGTTAATAAATTAAATGTGAAAACGGTCATTGTAATACTTTTAAAATAAATACTAATTATATTCACATAATTCAACAAACCTCGCTTTAACAGTCTTTTGATGAATATTCCAAATAGGAATACTTTAAAATTATTAAAGTAACATCTACTGAAAAAATTTTAATAATAGATTTTGAATATAATGACGCATTTTATCAAATTATTTTGATAACGAAACTACATCAAATAATTTTTATATATCTTTTTGGTTGAAATAAATAACGAAATTTTTTAAATCTTTTTTATTTCCTTTTTATTTCAATAAAATTCTCAATTAAAAGTTTATAATTTTTATTATATAATTTGAATCTCCGCTGGTGATAGATGACTAAAATAAATTTCCAGAAAAATTTAATTAATTTTATTGCAAGCAAATTGTTTGAATTAAGTTCATTAGAAATGAAATAACATATTAATGATTTAGTATAAAATTTTAATATTAACCAAAAAAATTTAATATTTAAACAAAAATTACAATATGATTTTACTCATAAATCATTCAATATGGTAAAGTTTTATTTTTAAAGTTTTCAACCAGAATTCACTTTGGATAACATTTATAAAAACTATAAAGAAAACTATAAAACTATTTTCATAACATGCGTGTCTTTTAGAAAATTATTTACTTTTCTTAATTTTTTATAATTAACGGTAATTTATGCAACTTTATAATTTTATAACGTAATTTTTATTAATTTTAACCATAACAGGTTTTCATATTAAAATAATTCTTTGTTTTATTTTTGGTTTTCTTTATAATTTTGCCATTAAACGATGCCTAAACCAAACATACATTTTATTAACTTAATAGAATCATTTTTTATTTTGTTTTAATTAATTATTTTCAACTTTATTAAGATAGAAATTGAGAAAAATATCGTTTAATTTTATCAAAAAATAAATTAAATCTCTAATTCAAAATAAATGATTTAATTAAAATGAAATATTTAAAAATATTCATTCGAATTATTCATTATTATTTTTTATCTCTACAAATACATAATATTTTACCATAAGGTATGTAAGTAACAAATTGAATATTTTGTATTATATTATTAAAATTATTACTATTATTGTTGTAATATTAATAATAATAATAATAATAATAATAATAATAATAATAATAATAATAATAATAATAATAATAATAATAATAATAATTATTATTATTATTTTAGTGAAACTTATAGAAGGGTCTTGAAAATTGTCGTGATAATTAATATAATTCAGAAGGCTTAGAATAGACGCAATTTTTATGGTCTCATTCATAAATAATTTTTTTCGATAATAATGCTTTTTGATAATCACATTTTTCTTTTATTATTTTGACATTCATTTCATTTTAAGATTCTGTTACTACAGTGAAAAATCCATTCACATGTATTAATATTTATTTTAAAGAAATCAAAAATAAAAACTGATTTAATTATAATTTCAGCGTCTGTTAATTTTTACACCTTTTTTACATTGCTGAGAATAAGAAATTTTGCATTTTTATTAATTAAATTTAATTATTTTTTAAAGAAAATTTAAAAATTTTTAATTATCTTTCTGTCTCAGCATAAGAATTTTAATTTAAAGATTGCTTAAAGTAAATTAAATTAAAATTAATTCTTAATACACACACACACATTCACTAACATTTATATATGAAATGTCATTATATTTTATAAAATTTATTTAATTTTTGCTATTGACATAAATAATTTCTGAATATGATATGAAAACTTTTGTATTGTCTAATTAATAATTAGTATTTGACCTTGAAAATGAGCCAAGGTCAATTATGACGATCTAAAGGTCACCGTTGAGTTTCATCCATCTTACGGTGCCTATAAAAACACAACAGAAATACACTGCAACCAACTAGACGAAATGATGCAAAAACCTAAAGAAAAACAATGTAGATGAGTTAACAGATCGACTCCTATCTTATTGTATGATAACACTACAACAAAGTGCAATAACGACTGTGATAAAACTACAGGGATTAGACTCGGCACTTCATAATCATTCTCCATACTAATCAGACTTACTCCCCACTGACTACCACCTCTTTCGCAGTTTAATTCCGACAATGTTGTAAAACTGGCCTTCCAGGAATTCATCGACTCCCGTCTGCCAGGATTTTATATCACAATCCTGCACAACCTACCACTTAAATGCCAAAAGTGTATAGGCAATATGGGTGTATACTTTAATGAATAAAATAATTTCTTATATTTGTAAGTTATCAACCAACTTTGGCTTTTTTTCTACAAATTTCATCCTTTGACGACCTGTTTTATAGATTGTTTTGGACAAATTTATCAAAAGAAACCAATTATATGTTAATGTCAATAATATGTCAATAAATAATATAAAATTTGTAGTTTTCATTAAAATGTTTGAAAATAACTTATTTATATATTTGAAGAATTTTATCCTCGTTAACTTATGTATTTATTTTAGATTTTAATACTTTTAACAGTTTATTTATTGTATCTTTAATTTGCAACATATTTCTTTGAATTTCTGACAACAATCTCTGTATTATTTTATTTTGTTTTAACAGAGACATCATTATTTTAGTTTATGTATTTCAAAATATATTATTTAATTATATTCTTTATTTTTAATTAATACTTCAATTTTATATAATAATAATATAATAATTATTCATCAATTCACTTTAAAAATGAAAAATGAATGTAAGTTCTTTATTCAAAATTATAAATCAAATAAAATTAAAAGATCCACAAAATTTAATTATTATCAAATATTTCAACAAAATTTGAAACAAAATCACAAAAACAAAGAAGAAACGATTCCAGAAATAGATAATAATTCCAACCACAGAAAGAATCAAACGCGCACACAAACGCGCACACAGACACGAAAATAAACCACAAAAATTATAAATGTGCACTATGATGTAATAAAAGCCCAAACAAACGTAATCGGATGAAATATTATTTAAATTTTTTTCATAAACCAATCTTTTATAATATTATTTATTAAAAATATTAAGAACTAGTTATAAAAGCTTTAAAATCTTTATTTTGTATTTTAAAGTAAATTTAATTTTTAATTCTTGAAAAAAAAGTTTTATTTTGATTTATTTTATCTTGAACTAATGAGAAGAGAGAAAATGGAAATAAAAGAGAAAAAGCAACTAAATTCCATAAAATTGATAAGGATTATTTGTATAGTGGACATTATTTTCATTTTATTGAATTTATACTAAGCAGCCTTATATTATTATTTAATTGTTTAACATTTAAATGTAATTTTTGTAATTTATAATTATTCTAGGTCATATATATTTCAAAGGTTCAATTTCTTAAATTAAATTCTTCATTATTATATTATAATAAATTAAATTAAAAAAAACAATTACAGCAAATATACAAATATCTGACTTAAATAAATATTTGAAAATTTTTCAAAAATTATTGAAAATAAATTCATTGAAAACTTTTCTAAATTGTTTAAATCAACATCAAATGAAAATTAATAGATTTTTCTCATGAAAAATTTATTGAAAATAAATAATTTATTAAATAACATCAAAAACTGGTTATTGAGAAGTTGCTTGTTACATTTTAATTCCCTATAAAATATAATTTATGACGATGTCGAAATGATAATTTCTGAAGCAGAAACAATATCAATCCGATATTCCTGAAATTATATATCGGCCATCTAAATATAATGGAGAAAGAATCGTAAGCAGTGGGAATTGAATAATTAGACATTTCTATTCATTTTCACCAATAAAAAATACATTAATGATTTTATAACAATTCTAATGAGAAATAATTTTATTCCAAATAAATTACAATTTTTATTTGAAAACAATATAAAATATATTGCATAATATGTTATATATTTGAACTTATACTGTGATTGAATTAGGTGTAGGATATGTCTCCTCAGGCACAAACCCCTCGCTGTTACATAATAATTCATTGACATTTGACCCCTGGTAAAACTAGTCATTCACGTGGTTATGTAATGACATATCTACATACATACATGCCAACACATAGCAACTTATGCATTACTATAGTACAGTGGTTCTCAATTAATATAAAAGCGCGGTACACCATTCACATGATTTTTCTATGCGGAACACTGACAAAAAATACTTGCCCACAATGAGTAACCAATCACAAATTACTATAAATCTGTCGTAAACGTAAACAATGCCTTCTTATAAGCAAAGAAAATACCACGCGCAACAATAACAATCAATAAAACACTTTTATATTTGTATGTTTATATATCTGTGTAACGGCTTTCTTATTGAAACATCTTATAAAACAATTAATTGAGGTTTTTGATGATATGTATCTTAAATGCAAATGTCATTTTTTTGAGGAACACTGGAAGCGTAATCGCGGAGCACCTGTGTTCCGCGGAACACGGGTTGAGAGCCACTGCTATAGTACTACTAGATCTCAATTCATCCACTCTCAGCCACGGCACATATGTTCAAGACCAAAACCAAATCCATTATCACAACGACAACTACTACTAGAATGGTTTCTATGTATTATAAATATCTTTTATATCATTTGCATAGAAATTATTTAAAATTATAAATAAATAAAATTTTTCGATTATTAACTAAATTGTATAACATAAAATTACTAATGCAAGCGTAAAATAGGATAAAATAACCGCCAAGTGGTCTGAATAGTAATATCAAATCACTAATTTATTTAGATTTCTGAATTTTTATGTCAGTTAGTGAGTAAATGGCATGAGTCTTTTTGTAAAATCCTTGACTAATTTCTATGAAATTTTAAATTTATAGCAAATAAAGTATGCTGATTCATATTATTCAGGCAGCAGTCAATATTTCAGTCCAACAACAGCATCCTTTTCACTTAATAATATCACTACCTAAAGTTTTGATTATCTTGTCATACTATTAGGAATGTTGCCCAATAAAATATCAAACATATTCGACTTTATTCTCTGAAACAAATGCTATTCAAGGATATCATGTCACCATTGGTAAGCAGTTTTACAGTGCGGTGTCTTTACTAGGAATTGTAAATTTGCCGATTATTTCTTTTACCTGGTAAATCGGTAAATGAAAATAAAATTACCGGGAAATTTTCTTTTACTAAAAGATAAAATAAAGTTGACAAAAAACAAGTTTAAATTTCCATTTCACAATTTTTATTTCAAAAATATAAAATATGAGAAATATAGATTATTGTATTATTATAAATCTAAACAAACTATAATAATATTGTTGGGTTTTATTAATTCAAGTCAGTAACCTCTGACTCCACGTGTCATTTTAATCGTAAATAACAAAACAATAAACTACCCAACCTATATTCGAATCACAAATCTCTCACAATTCAACGATACAATCAACGACAGAGTTTTACCAGTTTAATCGGTTCTCCGCTAGGCGCTCATGCTTTGTCAAAATCTTTATCAATATTCACCTTTTAATCGAACTTTTCCTTTTTGATCTGTTCCGTTTCCTATTCAATTTTCATCTCACGTCTCAATTATTTCCTAACTCTATCCGTTCGTTTCCCTAACTTCGTTTACCGGTATACAATCCCTAGTATTTACATTATTATTTTTCTATTTTGTTTGAAAATAAATTTTTAAATAATTTTAATTTTATTGTATGTATATTTATTATTGACAGACTCGCGGTTTGAATTAACTTTATTTGTTTTACGAAAGGTTTCTCGAGTCAAATTTAAAAATGCTTATTATTCGAATTATATTTAACCTTCTTTTTAATTCAAATTAAACTATGCAAACCACTTCATAATACCTCTAATTTATTTATTCCATTCTTAGGATTTTACATCTAAAATAATTTCGAAATGAAAAAAAGTGAAGTAAAATGTGAAGCTTTAAAGTAAGATGTTCGAGTTTGTCTAAAGTTGCTCAAAATAAATTTAAAGTGCAAATCAAAAATGTCAAAACTTACAAAATTCAAAATAATTAAAAAATTTGAAAAAAAAAATTAAAATTGACGAATTCCGGGATAAATTGGTATGTAGGTTTAACAAATAGTTGAGACAAACATGAACAGCATAAAAGCAAATCAATGGGAGGATAAAGAAATTAAGCCTCCTTCCAAAACCAATAAAAATAATTAGTTTTGAATTAGCGAAACGTGATCGACTGCTCAATTATTTTTATTTCAAAAAGTTTGGTCGATGACTAATTCAATTATTTGATTACTCAGGAGGAACATCAATAAAAATTTACAATCCAAAATTTTTAATAAGGGAAAATCATATTCAAATCTTCTTTAGAGTCGACTGCTTAATTTTTATAGAAAAGTGCAGAACAAAAAAGAATGTTATAGACATTTTTGTGTCAAAACTTGTTGGCATTTAATAAAATATTCTGCCTTGGGTCTTATTTTATTAATTGAGACAAAAGACACAAGAAGTCAGATTCTGTACCGAAATTAACTATAATAACCCAACAAAAGGTCTACGAATCTTTAAAAAATGAAGAAAATTTGAATTGCACTCAAATAGATACTAAATGCAAATAAATCATGCAAATAAATAACACTGTATGTTAATGAGTAAATAGATAAAATATACAAGTATCATACCAAATTTGCCTAAACTTAACATCGCAGAAAAAATGTAAAACCATTAAAGAAAATATACACAAAGATAAAATACTGAAAAATATATACCAAAAAATGACATGAAAAAACTGAAGAAATACTTATGTAATAATATCACACAGATATCATTCATATACCAAGCCCTATTCATGCATTTATTCAAAATGTTATTATTTACATAATTTCATCGTCGCATAATTAAAACAATAAAAAATAGTTTACTTACAAATTTTCTAATATTTTATATTTAACTATATTACTGAAATAGAAAATTTATGAGAAATCGAGTAAAGAAATTATTATTTTTACTTGAAAAACACAACCGAAACAGAACTGGAAGTCTCAATTGTAGAGAATTAATGAGATTATTTATTCCATTGAAATTAAAAAAAAATTGAATTACCACCTCTGCCCAAATAAAACAATGAATATCCTGTCATGATTCGGAGTTTTAATTTCTTTCTCGGAAAATACTTCAATTATATATTTAAAAATTTATTTCCTAGTTGATTTTCAATCTCAAATTATTTACCTTAAAAATTGCACTAATTTAACCTTTCAATTTTAGTTAATTTATTTCAATATTTATCAAAAATAAAAATTATTTGAAAAAGAAATCGTTTGATTATCCTTATAAATTTTTTAAATAAAAATAATATTATAAGAATTTTTTTCAAATTTCACCACTGATTTCTTTGACATTAAACAGCTTGACTATGAATCAGTAAATATATCGATGGTTTTTTGATATTCACGAATTTTCGCCACTGCCTTTTTCAAGAGATTTTGATTGAAATAATATTAAATTATATTAAAAGTTTTATTGATAATTGAAATTTTATTTTTAACAAATCAAATCAGTGTAATTTACACGTAAAATTCTCAGAAGAAAATAACCAAATAAAAATCCAGAACATTGAAATGAATATTTTCTTTAAAAATAAAAATAATGTATCTTTTCGAGAATTTTAAAGAAAATTAATTAAAACAAAAAAAGGAATAATCAAAACACCTTTTCCTTTCTCAAGTCATGCAAATAGTAATCAAAGTTTAAGCATCAAAATTAAACCTTTAATCCTTTTTAACATCGAATCTAAACTTAATCAGTGTTCATGTTAATTATTCTTATTTTATGTATTTCTGTTAAAATATGATTTTTTAACATTTTTGTACATTTGTACTATTCAGATTTGCACTTAATTAAGTAATCACAATTTATTAACAAAATCTTTTGAAAAAGGACAGTGCCGAAAATTCGTGACTCTCAAAAAAACATAGATATCTTTACTGATTCATAGTCAAGCTTTTTAATAAATACAATTTATTAACAGTTAATATTACAGACCCATTTTTATTTGATTCTTCCTTCAAAATATTTTTGTTCTTCGAGATATGTTTTCTGCTAATGATCAGGATCAAATTTGGCTGAGTTTGTCTTTTTAATAATTAAAACAAACAGAATTAATGTTTTACACAGAATGAAATAAAATTACCGTAAATTTGTTTAAAAAATAAAATGCTTATTATTTTATAGATTTAAACAATATTTGGTCATTGTTATGGAGTTTTTACATTCACTCAAATTAATTTATAATAAATGGTTTACTTATAAGTATTTAAAATAAAATAATATAATATATAATATAATTTGTTAAATGCAGGAAAAATTGTTTTTGATTCCATATTAATTTTAATGTACATTTATTTCCAACGTCCAAATTTTATTGCATTAATTTAAACATATTAATATATAATTAATTTTTAAAAACAAAATAATATTTAATAAGTTAAAAATATGATGATATGTTTCTGAGGTTATTAATATTGGTCCTTTTACAATTTTATTAAATATAACATAAGACTGTAAATGAGTGACAGTAGGAATGAAGGGAAAGTTTACGACAACATGTAAAAAATGAAACNCATTACGATGTTTTTTTATGTAAGATAAAGTCTCAGAAATTACGGCTTTAAATTTTATGATCTAAAACATGTTATTTAAATCTAAATTAAGGTAAGATGGCCTAGAAATTTATTTAAATGATTTGTAAATTTTAATACAGTAAAACCTTATTAGATTTATTGGATCCTAAAGTATCCGTTATAGCAGATTGTCCGTTTTATAATTAAATATTTTTCAAAGCGTACTTAATACATATAATGTGTCAAAAACCAACCATAAAAACATTGTTTTTGAAACCTTTTCATGCTTGTGACACACTTTTTAGACTTCCATCATTTCGCGACACAGCAAATCAGTTTTGCCAGAAAACCTGACGTCATACAACTTACGCCATATGGTAAACCGTTATACAAGAGAAAATGAAACATATTTAAATATAAATATCGAATTCCAACGATTAACTAATAAATAGAGTAAACAAGCGTTCTTGCAGCTAAAACACGACGGACTATATATGTGTATTGTATTTCTGTCTAACAATCGTTAAAAAGTTTATAAAATTAAGGGACTCTGTGGCTTTTCATTATGTTCACGCGACACACCTATGCAGCGCTACCGACACACTAAAGTGTTGCGACACACCGGTTGGAAAGCTCTGCTCTAATTCCATGATAAAATCAATTTCATATAATATATTGAAAGATGTTAATTCGAAATTGTTACTATTTGATACTATTTTGCACTTTAAGTACCTATATGGACATGAGGTTCAAACTTATATAATATATTTTAGATAAATTTCCGTTATCTCTCTAATCCGAAGTTAATGAATAGATAAGAATTTATATTGAAATAAGGAAATAACACTAGATTTGACAAATCAATATTTTTAAAATTAACCTACTGTACGTAATAGGATTGATCTGAAATTTTGATAACATGCAGTATCCATGAAAACGAATCTACCTGCCAAATTTCAGCTAAATCTGAAAGTATTTGGCTTCACAAAATTTGCGTGCCACATACAAACATACAAATATCAGCGAAGTTAATATATAAAGAGTAAAATATAGACAAATTATGCTAAGTCTATCTAATTCAAATCAAATAAGTAAAAGTGTTAAAAATAATTAAATTGGATAAATGATTAAAACTATTATTAAAAAATTGTATAAATCAAAAAGTCATAATTAAAATTGAATTTCGAATAAGAATGCAATTTCAAGATTCATCAAAATTAGCTAAATTTTACAACATTTTTTAATAAATAATGATAATGTTGATAATAATAATAATTTATTCAATTATTAATAATTTACAAATAAGAGCAAATTTATAAATAAAATATTTCAAAGAAAGTTTTAATTTTAACGTTAAAAATTATATTTTTAATTAAAAACAATTGAAAAGATTTCTAACAAAAAATGTCTATTGATATTTTCCAGTTCCAACGACAGACAATTTCTAAAAATCAATTACGAGAATAATTATGATTTAATTCATGGAATTTCTTATTTTCTTTTTGTAAAATCTTTAAATTTTCAATAAATTTTAAGCGAATTAAAATCTAATAATGAAGCAGAAAATTATTGAAATGTTACAATAATTTCCCATGAGATGGAAGAAAAGGGTTTGAAATATTGTTAATTACCTACAAAAAATTCATTAAGAAGGCAGTTTTCCTTGGAGAATAATGATTACATCATATCATTTTTTTACTGCTAAATCTTTGCTGTTAAATACAAAATACTTCTTAAAATGACATTTTAAGCGATTTTTACTTTTTGTGCTGATTTCAAACGGTCAATGTGGTGACAATAATGTTATGACAGTTGGAACATATAATAATAATAGCAACAATATTAATATTAATAATAATAATAATAATAATAATAATAATAATAATAATAATAATAATAATAATAATAATAATAATAATAATAATAATAATAATACTAATAATAAGATTTTTCTGTGACCAAGCTATTTGCAAGTGATGTGATTTCCAGTGTACCGGGGAAAGTATGCAATAAAGTTGAATCAGCAATATTGTATACTTACCTGGCGCGAAGCGAAATCTTCGCGTCTCCTGCATAGTACTCTAGAGAGCCAAAATTTCGATACTAGTCTACTATTGGGATTTGCACTGGGTATCACAAAGCTTGTACTGTTTATTTTAATAATAATATTAATAATAATAATAATAATAATAATAATAATAATAATAATAATAATAATAATAATAAAAATTGAAAATCGCCAACTAAGTATATAAAAATATAAATCAATGGCATCTATTTTCATGTCAAATTTAGAAAAGAAAATACAATTTAACTAAACCAACAGTGTATAAACGTTATGTTGATAATATTCTTTTATTGTTTGAGAATCGTGAGCATATTTAGATTATATGAATGATTTACATAAGAATATTAAATTTGCGTGTGAAGAAAAAAGAATTGTCTACGATACCGTTTTTTGATCTGCTTATTCAACGAAAGGAAAATGACTATCAGTCTGAAATATACAGAAAGATGACTGATAAGGTCTTTATAATACTCCTTAGAACTTTTGTAAATATAAGGAAAAGCGAAATATGATGAGAAGATTAGTTTTTCGTGCATGGTCTTTATCATTCACGTTTATTAATTCAGTGAAAAGTGTTGATTCTCTGGTTGCTTCCTAAAAATGGATATTCTAAATCTGTTCTTACTCGCATGACAAAATAGATCGTTGATAAATCGATGATGAATACTCATGATCCTTGCACAGGTTTATCTGGAGGTAATGATTCTATATTGACCTGATATTAAAGTTAATATGTTGTCAAGTTCTGAAGCTGAGAAATTCGATCTAAACACACTCATCAAAAATATGTGTTGGTATTACCTTATTCAGAAGATTTCTGAGAGTTCAAGCATAAAATCTTAAAACATGTAGATAAGACTATATTTAGGATTGTTTCAACGTCTTGCATGACTGGTAGCATGTTCTATAATAAGTCTCCAATTTTCATGTAATGGATGTAATGTTACATACATTGGAGAGACTGCCCGTCATCTCTGCACTCGAGTTTTTGAGCATTGCCAACGGAATTGATTGACTCACATTAGTGATCATTTTAAGAAGTGTAACAGTAAAAAAAGTCTTTCTGATTTTGTCGTAAAAATTGAGCAATTACTGCGAGCGAGTAACGTAGCGAGGCGATACTCATTAGATCTTTAAATCCTATAATTAATATTCAAAGTACCCAGTCTACATTGATTTTGAATATATTTAAATAAATTAACCTTGTATATTTATTATTTGGGATGATGTTATTGTTTATTAAATATTTTTGTATGAAAACAATTTTAATTTTTAAAAATTTAAATTGAACTTTATTCTTCATTTTTTATATTAATTTAAAATGCTTTTGTATGAGAATGTTAAAGGTTTTGTGGGTTTTCTTAAAATTATTATTATTAATAAACAATTAAATGATAAGAAAAAAGCCCGTTGCTGCGAAGTATATATTCAATACAATGAAAAAAACATTTGACTATAAAAATATTCGTTATTAATCCTTAGGAAATTGATATGGATTATTGTATTTTTGCCAATACGTTTCCAAAATTGTATTGATGGGGTAGCTGTCCACTATGCTCTTTCACGTTTAACACGTTGAACGCCGCAATGCTTAAAAACAAATATATTGTGCATCGTATACGATTCGCACGGCGTTCAATGTGTTAAATAATAATATTACATATCATGAATCTTGAATCGTAATCTTTAAATATTTTATTTATTTACAAAATACTTAACAAAACAAAAGATCAACTTTGATTACGATGAAAATTAAAATCTCATTTTTTTATTTACTATTTTTTAAAAGCTATAAAGAAATTATTTATATATACACACAATTACACAAGTTATTAAATAAAAAAGAAAGTTCATTAAAATATGTAAAAGTTATAAGATTTATTTCTTTGATGAAAGAATATAAAAGTAAGTGTCTTTTAAAACTTGTCATGTCTAATTTAAAATTGTATCTCATGAAGAGCTGGTGCCAAAATGTTCAAGAAAAAACGAAAGATTGAATTTAATGAATTTATTCAAAAATAAAATTTAATAATTATTTATTTATGAAAAACAAATTTATTTTCTCCAATCAAATTACATTGAAAAAGTTAAATTAATATTTTAATTAATTGAATTTCAAATCTCTATGAATTAATTTTTGGTTTATTTAAATTTAAATATTTTAAATATTCATCGCATAATTCGTTTAAAACTTCAAATAAGAAACGGAAATGATCCACTAATGCATCAGTATAAAGATTTCAAATAAAATAATTTAAAAGAATTAACCAATCAAAACCCACCAAATTTATTTTTAATAATTAATAAATGAAAGAAAAAGTTTAGTTTAAGATTTTTAACCACAGAAATTCTTTAAAATAAGTAAATTTTGAATAAACTCATTTTTCTATTATTTATTCATATTTTAGTTTTCATTTTTAAAAAAAAATAATTTTAAATGATTTAATTAAAGAAAATTTGAGAAAAAATGTATTATGCTGTTTCAATTTCAGTTTTGGAAGGACCCTAAAGGATTTGCATCAACGAAAAAAATCCTAATCTGTTAAGGAAATATGCGGTTGGTATGGTAAATGCACAAAACCTTTGTTGCATTGGGGAGTTGGCATCTGTCAAATCATCAGTTTCGTCTTTATAAATAAATACTAATATCGTCTTTATAAATAAATACTACTTCTATAAATACTAGGGTTTTTCCAAACCTTTCGTTCAACTCTGTCATCAAAAATATTTCTAGCTCTATCTCAAGTAATAAAACTTTGCAAGCTTAACTATATCCATTTAATTTCAAAAAAAGGTGAACATTTTAAAAATTGTTTACAACAATAATGAAAAAGGTCGTACCTTGAATCAGTGCTGTAGCTGTTAAAATCTAAACAACTTTGTAACAATACATAAGCAATAACAGTTTCAATTTTTCAAAAATAAAAATACAAAAATAGCAAAGAAATATTGTGTAAAATTACAATATTCGTGGGAATGTCTTGCTGAAAGTCTCAAAGGTCCTGGTTTTATTGGTCGGACGGGTTTCCTAACATTTGAATAATGAGATTCCTCAATTAATTTTTCAATAAGATAAATAATTTTCAATAATCTAAATTCTAAATGATTTAATTTTCCATAATTTTTAGTATTTACGAAATATACGTTAAAAAAAAATCCAACAGATAGAAAATTTTTTTTCTTATAATATTTCTTTCCTCGTTATCTTGTGACCCGATAACTCTAGAGTTGCTGATCTTATCTATCGACTCCCACCATCGTATTATTGTACTCAAAAATTAAAATTCAAGTTGCTAAAACTGAACTCGGGTTTGGTCATTTTTGCATGTATAGTATGCCCATACTGAGCTTGGGACTGGACGTTAAGGGATTAATAAAAAAATAGAATATCTTTTGAATGAGGGCCTTAAAAGATTTCGATTTAGAAAAAAGTTGGATTTTCGAACGTTTATAAATATTTTTTATATTCTAAAATAATAAGTTAAATTATTTTTTCAGAGAAATTAACAATGTTAGAAAAACCAAAACAAAAAACAATATTAGAGATTATGAGATTAATTTTAATAAATTTAATATAGAACAAATTCTACTTTTCTTATTGTTACAAATTTCATAAATTCTTTCAAAATCTCTAATCTGAACTCATTTCTAATTTTTATGTCATTTATTCTTAAGCCTTCAAATATTATTAGCCACTTACATTGGAATTAGATGCTATGCGCATCAACCGCTATCTGTACCAAATGTCGATATGACATGTATAACACGTCGTGTGATATTTACTAAGTTTGTAGTTCCATTAACAAGTTATATATTGTATAACACCAGAATTACTTTTATAAGTTAAAGTAATATGCCAACTCAATGCAAATTGCTTTGAACGGTTTCCCCACTCTAATAATATACTCATCAAATCCAAGGAGTCAGCTCGATATGTGTATGAGCTACATTTGTGACTCTTAAAATTACATCAATTCGTCAACCTCTTTTGTCAACGTCTCCTGCTTTCTTTTAATTTTGAAATGAGCATTTGTAACTTCCACGGAGATAAAGTTTAAAAGGTTTTTTAAAATGTATTTCTATCTATATTTGAAGTTATATTTTATTCATTTTGTCAAAATTATAAATTTACACTCAAATTTGTTGCGTTAAAGATTCAATAAAAAAGATTTAATAATAATTATTTACAATTTTTAATATTTAATTGTATAACAAGTGAATTTCTTTTTTTTCTTTTTTTCTTTTTTTTTAACTAGAATTAATGCAACAGGTCTTGCCACGAGGTGTAAAATTAAAATTTTCTGCTAATCATGCCTAGTTTTTCAAAGATTTTCAATGAATACTTTAATTACAAAAGTTAATAAATCTGGTACTCTAATTTTAATAGGTTAATTAATAATAATAATTCATGAATAAAAAAAAATAATATAAAAATAATATAATTAATTAATTAAATTACTTTAAACAAAAATAAAATTAATAATTTTTCTAAATTTAATTAATTTTAAAATTTATTTATAATTTTTTTTTCATTGACAACGGCGGTTTATTTTGTATTTATTACCAATAATCTGCTTTTTTATCATTAACCAAAAAACTGAAGAATGTTATAAAGTAATAAAGGTTTTTTGATATAAATATAAATTTGTATAAAAATGAACAAAACCTTTACCTTGGCAAATAACGATGATGACGGATGATCAAAAAATAACCACAAGCGATATCTTAATCGTTTTAAACCTCTGCAATATTTTACCAAATTTTTCATAGAGTCAATATCTTCAAAACAATCTTTAAATAAAGTCTTTTTTGTTCGTTTTTCTTCATCATATCTCATGTAAGCCGACATGCAACACGGACCGATAAATGATTCGTCGATTCCCCAGAAAATTAATTCTTTTCGAACAAACGGTCCACAGATACTATTCGGTAAATGCAATTCACCAGTTCGATAAAAGTCTAAAACGAAACGAAAAATTTCCGGATCTCGATCAAAATAATAAATTGGCGCTTCAGACGACATCGACGTTGACGAACAAACCACTCCTCCATGGTCGTGGGAAGATGAGCAGATTTTGGATGACTGTGAAAACTGTTTCTCGTGTTTAATGGCGATCATGTAAAGTCTACTGTCGGGAACGCGATATAAAGTCGATCGACGAGTGACAAAAATTCTTCCTCCAATGCAAAGAGTCACCGTGTCGGTTGCATTGATCATTTTATTAAATTTATTTATTCAAAATAATTTTCCAAAAAATAATATAAATAATTATAAAAGTTTTTCTTGAATTTCATTCGTCAGATTACCAATCCAATCTGAAAAATCTAACATTTTTATGATGTTGGCTTTTATTCGGTTTTTTGAAAATAATAAATACTATAAATGTATTTGACAAAAAAAAATAAAAATAAACTCTCATTAAAACTAAATATTAATTGTATTGTTTTGTAGAATTAAACAAAAATTGAAAGCGAGAAATCTAATTTGTTTTCTTTTTAAATTATTCGTATTTATCTATGAGTGAAAATAGCCGCAAAACATTCTCGTCACTTAGGCCAAAAATATTCAAGGAGAATTCAATCAAATTAACTTGATAACATAACGAGAAATCGCTTTTTAGCTTTAAAATTTAAATATATAATTTTTCAGAAAAGAAATAATTAAGGATTTAATACTTTTAATATTGACCAATCAAAATATCCTCTCCTAATAATATATTATAATTGAAACAAATAATTTTACAAATGATTAATGCAAAGAATTAAATTTATAAAATGTATTCTTTTACGTAAATAATAACTACATTTATTTTTATTTATTTTCTATTATTTGTTTAAATGTAAAATATTAACTCTAGTTAGCGAACAACTCTCAACTTTTAGGGGTATCAAGCAAAACGTAAAACTAAATATGATAATACGAAAAGCAATAATTAAATGAATAATTTTTTTATTGAAAAATGAGATAACAAGATCACTGGATATTGACGACTATATTAAGAACTATTAAAATCTATGAAAAATATAGAAATATATAGCCTAGTACTTCCATTATAGGTCTTTGTTCTGTTTACAAAATTCTTTAAATAAGATTTATTCAAGCTGTTTGTCACAAACATGCAAAATTATGTAATCAGGTTTCCAAAACATTTATATACACATCAAGTTATAATTCCTAATGGAAACTCTAAAAAATAAAATATATAATTAAAAGTATTCTAGAAAAGACAAAACCTAAAAGGATCTTGTTGAAGAACGACTCAACAATTTCAATTGTTTCAGCTGCAGAATGTCATAAAAAGACAAGTGGGACGAAAAATAAAAGTACAAAACGAACCGCTGGATTTATCAATATTGCAAACCTAATATTAAACAATTAAATGATAATTTTAGAATTTTGCTGCGAATAATATATTTATTACAAATGAAAATATTTTCGACTATAAGGTAGTCCTTGTTGATTAATTATTTGATTAATTATTATTTTTCTAATTTTAACATATTGAATTTAATTTAGTAATTTATTAATTAAATTCAATGTTAAAATTTAAAAAAATAATATATTATTTAAATTATAATTTTTAAAAGAAATGTTTTTATATAATTAATAATTAATACAATTAATAAAATTGTTTAAAAATCCTTAATTTTTATAGTTATTATATCCCACCTGATGATGACAGGAAAACTGTCGAAATATATCGTGAAACGAATGTTTGATTGGCGCTTTCAAATAATAGTTTGAAATTTAATTAATGGTGATACCAAGAAATCATCACTTTATACTTACAAACCTAATATTTATAATAATAATAAATAAATAAAAAAAATATTATAATAAATAAAATTAATTTTCGACTACCCTTAAGAATTTGTAAGCATAATGTCATATAAAAAAGAGAAACCTTTATTTTCAATAAATTATGGATAATATTATATTCAAACAATTAAATTAACAGATTTGCCTCACAAAGAAAAATAAAGTTTTCTTAAAAACATTAAATAATGAAAATTTTACGATTTAACTTTAGTAAGTAAATCCCAAAATAGATTAATTTTATTAATTGCAAACATTTTAAGAGAAAAAGGTTCATAAAAGTCTATTAAAATACCGATTCGTTTGCTTAAACTTGATTTAATCAAGCAAATATTAATGAGATTTTATGTAATTTTATTCTATAATAAGAGAGAGCAATTAATATCAAAGTGAGACAATCTTATAGAAATTAATCAAAGCAGAAAAACATGAATTAATTTTGATTTTCTATTATATTAATAACATTTTTTATGTAAACAATAAAAGGTTTTGAGTATCTTTTAATAAATTATTTGATATAATTTACCAAATATATCTCAAACATAATAGAATAGCCTCAAAAATATTCAATTAATTGGACTTATTTGTCAGGAGCCAAGGCCGATTTATATCAAAATAATCACGAAAAAGGTTAGATTTTTTTTAATACGATTTTTAAACAATAATTGTCCTTATGGATTTACATTTACCAATAAAATAAAAATATATAACTTACTAAAGCTAAAATATTTTAATTACATAGTCCATAGAATTCATATTTTACAAAAAATGTTTTACATTATTATTTGTTATTTCATTTGGAACTATCATTTATAAGAAGCTTATAATTGTTAGGATCGATCTAGTGTAACTAAAAATGCTGATTTATCTGACTCCAAAGATAAACCTTTTGGCGTGTAGGTATTATAAATAATAAAATATGAATTAAATAAGACAACGCTTGTTCTCCATCTAAAAAATATTTGTTTATGCACAATATAGAAATGTTAAATAGATAACCCAAAAATGTCACTACTATAAAAACAGAAATCGGTTAGGAAAAAATCTCACAAGCTGGGCCTAATCGTCTCATAGCGCTGAACTAACAAGATGGGTTCAAGATGGAGAGAGTCCCATAGTTTTCGCAATCGAGTAGAACCAGGTTGTTTTACCGTTACCTAATAAATTTCCTTCTTAGAGTTTAATTCCAGCAGGTAATTCAAACCGAAATGTTGATACATGTGGTCGGTGTGTTATCTTTATATAAAAAATAAATAAATAGATAAAATAACCTTATGGTTAATATCTATTGTTTACAAAATTTTTCTTTGAAATTCTCAATAAATACTAATTTTTCCTTTTCGAGAAATACTTTTTATAATTCTCACAATCGACTGCCGGTGGAAATTAAATTCTTAATACCTACCACCGCTGGAGAATTATTTTCTGTAATGCCTTTAAATCGATATTGATTTAAGCTTGACGATTTTATTTCTACCTCTGATGACTATTTCACCTTTTATAATTTATAATAAATATTTTTTATAATTTTCATAATTAATATGTACCATAAATATATTTTATAAATTACTAGATTTAGAATATAATTTATATATAGTAAAATATTTATACTATTTATATAACGTTTCTATTTTTAGTAATTATATATTTATATATGGTATTTATTGTTTATTTATCAACCCAAACCCCAACATAATTACAAATTCCTTTTATTTCATAATATCTACATTTAAAATTTTTTTTTAATGTTTTATTCACAATTAGTCATGAGGTTTGAGATAGTTACGCATTATATGACTTTACCCTACCTTTTAAAAATATTAATTAATTCTATATTTTTGACATATAATGTTATTTTTTTATATTTCGTGACTAGCGATAAAAATTTCCAAATTTTTCATTAGAAGTTATTTAAATTTCCTCACTGTTATCTTATCTTACCAGTGATATTTCGTCTATTTTTCATATTAGAATTAAAACAAATTATTATTAGCAAATATCACTAATTTGGGTAACTTATTTATTTTCATATACTCGATGTCGCATTTGAAGTGATTTTGAGAAATAATATTTCGACACTAATGATAAATTTACCAAAATAATTAAAAATTATATTATAATATAATATATTGTGTCATATTTAATTTTTTGTAGGTTTAATTAATTATAAAATGAAAAAAGAACTTCATTAAAACGTTTTTCAATTGGAAAAATAAAATTCACAAATGCAATTTTTTGAGAATTCGTAAACAATTGCAAATGATGAGTGCAAGTTAAATAAAAATATTCAAAAAGCAAATTTAAGTGCAAAAATTAATTAAAACTTGGAAAAATCGAAAATACAACCTATTCCATGAAAAGGTGAGCGAATAGCAAACAGAAGTTAATTACGACTACGATAACTTCAAATAATCGGAATATCAATGCAGTTGCAACATTATTAAATAATTAATTAATTAATCAAATTTTTGTTGACGACATTTAAAATTTATTGAATTATCTGATAAAAAATTTTCTATAAATAATGTCGCAACAGTCCAATATGAATGACAAAAAACTCGGTTAAATTCGTAAATTTGTGGTAGAAAAATAAATTCATTTAAAACGATTTAGAAATAGTGTTTAGAAAAAGTTTTATATTGAAAAATAGTTTTTCTTCTTATGATTATTTACAATTAAAATTAAACGATATCATTTTGTATTGAATTATGTCGTGTTGTTGATGAGTAAAAAGTAAAATGATGAAAATAAAACTTAATTAAGTTGGGTCTTGTTGTCATATATAAAGGCTCATGGAATCAGAGTCTGATTATTTCACTACCAAAATTATTATAAGTCTATATTTTAAAAATCTATATTCAGTGGCGAATATTCAATGAATACAGAATATGGCACCGTGTTCACTCAATGAAAAATTGAAAATATTTACTTTCTCATTGACTTTTCATATTTAAATTTATAGCAATTTTTATTGTTGCTTATGAATATAATTTTTCTTAAAGCAAATGTAAAAAGGCAGCCAGTTCACTGACTAACAGTAGAGAATTTGTGCTAATTTTATTCCTCATAGGTGTTTTAATTTGCGCAACTATGAAGATGCTAGTCACCGTAAAACCAATAAGAGTAGAACTTATAGTTTAACGTTTTAACACTAATGCATTCGTGCATATTTTATACTAACACGCAAATGAATGTGTGCTGTACATCCAAACTCATCTATTATAAAAAGTCAAAGCTGAAACTATACTTCTGTTCTGTAATTGCATAATTAAATTTGTTGTAATATGCAGATTTTGTGATAAAAATAGAATTTAAAAAACGTTGTGATTTCCTTTTGTCAATAAAACTACAAGCTATCGCCGCCATATCATGGAGAAGGTGACGTTCAACAGTGGATTCAGAAAGTGAAGCTAGTGGCAAAAATTCAAAAAAATCGTGGAATCAATAATTCCTTTATATCTAGATGGACCAGCTTTTGCAGTATATCAGCATTTGAGCGCTGAAGACAAAGGCAACGCATTGAAGATCGAACATGCCTTAATCGATGTCTATTCGATAGATATGTTCCAAGCATATGACCGATTCCGTGAAAGAAAGTGGTGCAATGAGCCAGTAGATGTCTATTTGAATGATCTCAAAAACTTAGCATCTCTGGCCAAGATAGATAACGAGATTATAATTAAAAGCGCATTCATAATGGGTTTGCCAGCAGTGTCGTCACAACAGTTACGATCCAATGCCAAAATTCAGCAGATGTCTCTTGTTGAGGTCTTGAAACAGTCTCGTGTCTTAGTAAACTGTGACAATATGGAACTGTGTTCGTGGAAAAACAAGACAAGAAAAATAATGCTCGTAATGCGGAAAGAATGGCCATCTAGAAGAACATTGTTTCAAGAAACAAGGAAAGAAGTGTTGGCTATGTGCAGAATACGGCCACATTGCATAGGAGTGTGCCAGGAATACAGAGTCGGAAAATGCCAAAGTAGTAACGCGTGCGCCAGCGTCTACTCTAGCACGAATATAATGACGCTGCAGTTTATTTCAGTCATAATCAATGGGGAGTCTGTGAAAGCATTGATCGACTCGGGGTGTTCCAAATCAGTTGTGTCAGCCAGAATTGCGAAGAAACGATTTATACGGAATGGGAGTATCAAGACTGCGTGATGTGAAAGTTCAGCTGATTGTTGGTGGTAGTTTATTGAGTGTTAATTGTGTTTCGTTGATGAAACTACCACTTAATGTTGAAATGATTTTAGGAATGGACGTAATAGAGATGCTGGGAGGTCTTAAAATTGACAAGACCGGTGTATCTTTTCCAGGTATTGCAAACGTATTGTTTAAATTCAAGAAAGAGAATAACAATTTTATTGTCATCCACAGAGCCACGGGGATCAGTTTTGAATAATAACGGTTTGTCCATTTCAATATCATAAGATAATGCCATCATTGAACAACCTAATGGTCGCATCTCAGCCGATTGGGTGTAAAGCTGAATAATATCCGCAATACAACGACATATTATGTCACAAGGCATTTCATATCCATTTTTGTATCTACATCGAGCTGCTTCCATTTGTGCACGACATACTTGAGATCGATAATCAGGGATCATACCAGTCATAACACCTCCAGGACTTTCAGTAATGTTAAACAACCTTGTAGCTATACTCTTCTCAATCATTTTATCTGGAACCTTTCTTTGTGTAACTACTACATCACAATTATTGCCTCAAATACCAACGGAAATCCATTCACCAAATAAATTTAATATTAGTTGGCCAAAAACACCATTAACGTTATCAGGATCTCTTGGGGTCATAAAAAAGGAACCATCAGTTTCGTTGGTAGTATTTCCCCTTTCCATTTCTTCATTAAAAGCAGCCATCTTTTATCCGAAAAATCATTAGAAAACCAAATTATTCGACTCCATTAACTCGAAACATAACTCATCATAAATTCAAAAATCGATAAAAATCTAACAATTACAACATCACAAAAAACTAATCAAAAATTGTCCTACCTCTTCCTCGCGTCTGTGTGCGCACACAATTCCAATCAACAAAGCAAAAAGCGCACACAGACGCGATATACCAATAATTTAAACCAAAAAATGACATTGCTCGCGTCTGTGTGCGCACACAAACCCATCCCACAATACAACGCGCACACAGACGCGCATTGACCTCATAATTTACCATCCTCCCCCCTTGACACCTTAGTGTCAATCTCAAATCCCCATCAGCTTCTCCTTCTTCTTTTATACTCAAACATAATTTGAAGATACATTCCCGTGTCAGTTTATCCCTTTTCCCCTTCATTTTCTGCATTTCCCTCGCCATTTTATCCCTTTCCCCCCTGATTTCCTGCATTATGGCTCAATCCCAAATAACCCTCACACACCCATCTTTGTATTATATAAGCCGCCGCGCCACGCACCTTTTTTGAAAGATCATTGTGGATTCTCCCCCCACCAACGCTATACTCGGCCAAGCAGCTGTCCCTGTTCAGTTTATTTAGGTGTAATCTCTCCATTATTCTTTCTCCCTTTTTCGCCCATTCAATATTCCACACTTTTCCCTGTTGTATTTCATTTAGTGACCAGTTTTCATTTAATGTTTTTATAAGCATCCTACAAAGTCGTTCTTTGATTGCTTCGTGTTTCGATTCCCCAATCGACACCTTGTCTTTCATGTGCATCTTTAGAGGCGTGCAAGCGAGTTCCAGTGATCCTTGTTGTTTGAAACTGTTCGATGATTCGTTCAATTTTTCTAAAACTTCTTTGGCCCCTTGATCATTATCACGTACAGTTTCCCATGATTTCCCATATACCATACTGGTCTCCTTGTTTTGCCTCTCCCCTCTGGAGTCTTCTGCCTCTTTTTCATTATCACGTTCTTCTTTTAGTCGATTAACTTCCCCTTCGTCGAACTGAATATCATTATCGGGCGTTAAATCCTCTGATGCTGGTTTGTCTTTTTCCCAATTACTCATCACTTCCGTTGCCTTCGGTTCCACAATTTTATCGTCGGATAATTTTATGATCTCACCAGCCCGGCAAGCCTCATCTTGCTTTTCCCCTGTATTCATTTTTCCTTGAATATTTTGTGTGATTGTCATAACGTTAACTAATTCGTTTGTTCCTCCAGAATTGAATATTTGCCCATCTAAATGACTCTGAGCTCCTTGCTCTTCATTAGATGCCTTACTCCCGTTGAGTTGCGTGTCCTCAATTCCCCGAAATGCACGTAACTCGTCATTTAACATTTCAGTTACCGCAAAATAACTCGGAACCGTCCTCATTGATGTGTTTTCATTTAATAATTCGTTGCGTCTTTGCTTACCTCCGGTAACCTTGCAGAAAGATTCTTTACGACATTCCTTGGCCATGTGATTTCTTTTGAAGCAATTCCTGCACAGTTGCTTTTCTTCGATGACTTTCTTCCTTTCTGAAATTGTGAGTTGCTTGAACTTGTCACATTGGTCTAGGTAATGTTGACCACCACATTGTACACACTCTGATCTATGGCCGTTAGAGTTATTCACCTGTATAACCGTTCCACTTTTAACTCTGCCATCTGGTTGCCCCGTAAAATGCGTCCGACCTCCTGGATTGAAGCTTTCTCTTTCTCTAGACACACCTTCTACTCTTGACACATCATAAGCCCTGGTGCATGGTTGAGTCCCATACACGACCTCGTTAGTGGACCTTAGGATCTCCGCTTCTTGTTGTATCCATCTTCTCAAATCCTCTATCGTCTCCCGCAATTCCTTTTCTATTTTCTCTTTCTTCCATTTATACACAAGATCCGTTGTTAACTTGCCCAAACACTTTTGAAAAAGACATCCAGTATTTAACTCGGATTCTTTCCCAGTGGATTTAAATCGAACGGTGACTGTTTCTAATAATCCAACAAATAAGTCTAGATCCTTCAAATCTCCTTCTCGAATTGGGCTGAACTTGTCCATCTCCTCTAACATTGATAAATATATCCTTTCATCCCCACCATATCGCCTATCCAACTTCTCTTTTGCCATTTGATAAGCCTCTGCCGAATATCCTAGATTTTCAATTAACTTTAATGGCTTTCCGTGAAGGTACTTGTGCAGGTGAAACATCTTTTCAAACTCATCACCTTCCGCTTCGTCAACACACGCCGTAAAAGCTGCTTTCCATGGTTCGTACTCTTTCATCTTGCCTTCCAAGACAGGTATTGTAATTTTCTGTAGACTTTCCAGTTTTCTTTTATGCACTGCATTATTTTTCTTGATTGTATCATCATTCACCTTTTCATTCTTTTCCATAAAAGATTGATTTGGCTTTCTTTCCATCAATGCCCCAATTATTTGATGTTTTTCCTCGATCTCTTGCAGGTCTTTATCTAAGATTGCAGTGATGTCTAATCTTTGCAATTTGTTACTGATCGTTCTTAGATCTCTTAATTCTTCATCTAGACTCTCCTTTTGATCTTCATATTCCGCCAACCATTCGCTAACATCCTTCCCATTTATATCATTCAGAATCTTGTTTCTCAATCTCGTTAATTTTCCTTTTTTCATTCTCTTTTTCCACAGTCCTTCTTCTAAAATATCTTCGTCATTGCCCCCGCACAGCCTGAGTGACAAATGAAGTGTCGAACCTACTTGTATGCTATAATCGTTCAATATTCTTTTATTTTCTAACTGCTTTTCTGCGTATACTAACATTTGATAATTTACCGGAATTCCTTCTTTGTCCTGGATTTTTCCTTTTACCTTTTCAATTGTGTCATTCCATTCAACGTCAAGAATAATTGTTTTACCAGTAAGAGTTTTGACAAATATTTGATTTATACTTCCCCATCGCAACTCAAAACCCATTACCCCGCTCGCCCTCACCCTTGACTTAGCTCTGTTCTTTACCCTGTTCCCCTGGCTTCCCCCTTTAAAAGAGTGCTGGGGCCCATAGGGAAGGGAGAATGGTTAATTTTACAGAAATATTAGTAAACACATAATACACATAATATACACATAATATACATAAACACAAAAAAGACATTTTATAATCATTAATTACCTTGTTCCGGCTGGCTAGCCGGAACCACGCTCTGCTACCATGTTTAAATTCAAGAAAGAGAATAATAATTTTACTGTCATCAAGAGAGCCACGGGGATCAGTTTTGAATAATAACGGTTTGTCCATTTCAATATCATAAGATAATGCCATCATTGAACAACCTAATGGTCGCATCTCAGCCGATTGGGTGTAAAACTGAATAATATCCGCAATACAACGACATATTATGTCACAAGGCATTTCATATCCATTTTTGTATCTACATCGAGCTGCTTCCATTTGTGCACGACATACTTGAGATCGATAATCAGGGATCATACCAGTCATAACACCTCCAGGACTTTCAGTAATGTTAAACAACCTTGTAGCTATACTCTTCTCAATCATTTTATCTGGAACCTTTCTTTGTGTAACTACTACATCACAATTATTGCCTCGAATACCAACGGAAATCCATCCACCAAATAAATTTAATATTAGTTGGCCAAAAACACCATTAACGTTATCAGGATCTCTTGGGGTCATAAAAAAGGAACCATCAGTTTCGTTGGTAGTATTTCCCCTTTCCATTTCTTCATTAAAAGCAGCCATCTTTTATCCGAAAAATCATTAGAAAACCAATTTATTCGACTCCATTAACTCGAAACATAACTCATCATAAATTCAAAAATCGATAAAAATCTAACAATTACAACATCACAAAAAACTAATCAAAAATTGTCCTACCTCTTGCTCGCGCCTGTGTGCGCACACAATTCCAATCAACAAAGCAAAAAGCGCACACAGACGCGATATACCAATAATTTAACCCAAAAAATGAAATTGCTCGCGTCTGTGTGCGCACACAAACCCATCCCACAATACAACGCGCACACAGATGCGCATTGACCTCATAATTTACCACGTATCGTGCGTGGCTGAGAATCAGTTAAATGAGAATTTGCGAATTGAAGATGGTGAATTTTCGGCAGCATTCAGTGACGGCAAGTGGACCGTGAAGTGGAAATGGAAAGCAGAACCTGCTGTACTATTGAATAGAATTTCAAATTATAAAAAATTGATCGAGGGCTGCAGCACAAGTTTGACACGGAGGTTGAACGGTGGATTCAAGAAGGATGGCTAATTCCAACGAAAGACGTCGTGTATGGAAAAATTCCGATATTGGCAGTAGAGCAAGCAAACAAAGGAAAAGTTCGTCCAGTAATGGATTTTCGAGAACTAAATAAATATGTTAGTAGTTATACTGGACAAAGTGATGTATGTGGCGAATCATTAAGGCGATGGCGAATGATGGGCGAACAAGTTATTTTAATTGATCTTAAAAATGCTTATCTTCAGATACATGTTGATGAATACCTATGGGAGCACCAAAGGGTTAGTTACAAAGGGAACGGATACTTTCTAACGAGACTCGGTTTTGGTTTAAATGTGGCTCCGAAAATAATATCAACAATATTGCGGAATGTATTGAGTTTAAGAGAAGATATCAGAAAAGCAACGGATAGTTATATTGATGACATTATTGTCAACCAGTCAAAAATAAACGTCAATGAAGTAATAAGCCATTTAGCAGCATACGGGCTAATTACTAAGCCATCGGAAGAGTATGATGATGCACGAGTGCTAAGTCTCTAGCTTCAAACAAGTATTAACGGTCGTACGTGGCATCGTGGAAACATTTTGCCACACAGTGCGTTTACAACTATGTCAAGAAGGGAGTTATTTTCCCTCTGCGGTCAACTCGTTGGGAACTATCCCGTTGCTAGATGGTTAAGAGTAGCAAGTAGCTATATAAAACGACAAAGTGCTAGAAGTAAGTGGGATGATACGATTGGAAAAATCGCGTTAAAAATGGTTAACTAAATGATGTATCGTATGAAAGAGAGCGATCCCGTGACTGGTGAGTGGCACGTAAACAAGGACGGATCTATATATGTCTGGTGCGATGCGAGCAATCTGGCATTAGGAGTTGCGTTAGAAATATCAGGAAAAATTGTCGAAGATTCATTATGGATGAGGAAGAAAAACGATTTTGCTCATATAAACCTTGTAGAGTTAGACGCTGTGATAAAGGTAATTAACTTAGCCATCAGCTGGGAACGAAGCAACTTAGTTGTAGTAACAGATTCCGCTACCGTCAGAAGTTGGATAGATTCAGTTTTAACAGATACTGCCAGAATCCGAACTCATGGAATTGCTGAGATGCTAGTCCGAAGACGTCTCAAGATCATTTGTGAATTACGAAAAAGCTATGACTTAACGATCTCGGTTGAGTTTGTCCCGACAGATAAAAACAAAGCAGATGCACTCACAAGAGTCAGTAATAAATGGCTAACATGGGTTAAATCGTGTGTCGAACAAACTGCAAGCACCGTTGCTGTTGTGAGCCAAGTGTTACGAGAAAGTCATAGACAGCACCATTTCGGTGCCAAGAAGACGTTGTATTTTGCAAAGCAACTTTGCCCAGACGTTACACTTGAGGATGTAAAGGCTATAATTAGTGAATGTTCAGAATGTCAATCTATCGATTCGGCGCCCGTAAAATGGGAGCATGGTGAGTTAAACGTTAAGGATACGCGAAAGAGACTGGCTATGGATGTTACACACTATCTAAGTAAGCTTTATTTAACTATGATTGATTGTGACGAGGTTCCCCTGATGAGCTGTTGATTGATAATGCGACATCATTGCGGTCGACACAAATGAAAGTAGTGTGTCGCAAATGGGGTGTGAAAAGTGTGTTTCGATGTGCTTATCGACTATCAGGAAACGGCATAATAGAACGGAACCATCGTACAATTAAACGCAAGGCAGCAAAAACCAACAAGGGAATATTGGAAATGGTATATTGGTATAACCTAGCACCCAATGACAAGTGCGGAACGCCGCCGTCTTCATCCGTGTTTTTATATTGCTGGAAAAGGAGTTGGAGGTTGTTATACAGAAGAGAAGACACAGGACACGTCGTTCCAAGTTGGCGATGCAGTTTACGTTAAACCACCAAACGCGAAGTGCACATCGATATGAGGTGAAGGGATTGTAACGAAGGTAAATTCATCGACTAATTTCGACATCAACGGGATTCCGCGACACTATTCCGACATACGACCGGCTGTCAACGAATTGTCAGTGGAGAACAATGACGATGATGGATTAACAGACGTAGATAATCCTATACTCAACTCACTGCGCCGAGATGAACGTAGAGGCAGGACGAAAAGACCTCGATATCTTGATGATTTTGAAACCAGTTTTATCGAGAACGAAGATGAAAATCACGCGGAGATGTAATTGCATAATTAAATTTGTTTTAATATGCAGATTTTGTGATAAAAAGAGAATTTAAAAACGTTGTGATTTCCTTGTGTCAATAAAACTGCATGTTCTATAATATTTATTTATAATTTACTGTATTTAACTTATTTTGTATTGTATACTTTTTAAAAATATATAATGTTTTGTGCAAAGAGATGATTCCCTTCCCGGACCATCTCCATCACGTTATTACAATAAATACCTTTCATAATTTGACAGCACACATAAGTATAAAACTCACACTACGCCACTGTCTATATTTTAAATATTTAACATCGGTTTTTATAAATTAAACGAATAAAAATGTTAAAATTAATTTTCAATATTATATATTACAGTACTTTTTTAATTTTTAATTTTTCTAATTAATGATAAAAATTTCTATTAATTTTTGATTTTATTTCAAATAATAAATTTAATAATATTTATAACAAAATATATTAATAATTTTATTTTGATTAAAATAAAATGAATAAAAGAATTAATTTGTCATTGTAAAATATCTCATCTAAATATTATAATTATTTTTATTTTAATTTTATGAGCCAAGAAGACAGACCGACTAGCAATAGTTATAAATTAGATAAAATTTCAATAAAAAATCAACCGGAAAATTTTATAAAAAATAAATAAAATTCCATCTTCAAAAGAAATTAAAACGCAATTCACGACAGGAAACTCCTTGTACTATACTAGCAAAGAGGTTATAGTAGAAATTCCTTATTTGTAAGTAAAATAATTTTATTCATTATTATATATATATATATATATATATATATATATATATATATTAAACTACAATATATTTCGACAGACTATATTAATCTAAATTGCACTTTTTCAAACAAACTAATTCATTAATTTTTTAATTATATTTTGCTAAAAAATTATAAAATTCTGTTTTCTCAATTCAAAATTTTAAAACTTTCAAAACGTATAAAAGTCAAAATCAAACAATATCCAATAAATTTTTCACAAAATTTTGTTTACTAATATTAATCAATTCATTCAGTCAATAATGATCAAGAACTATCAATGATTGAATTGACTATGTGAGATATAAATTGTGAAGTTGGCTTACTTCAGTTCTTGATTAGATTGTATTCAGATCTTGTTTATGAATATATATGCCATGGGTGCAATGCCACATACATTGGAATGACTGCCCGTCATCTCCATTCTCAAGTTCTTGAAAACTGTCGATTGACGGAATTGATTTATATCAGCAAACACAATTTTATGTTTAAGTTTATATTTTTGTATTTGGAGTGTTATACAGTTTGCGTAGACTTTGAACAAGAAGTTGTGTATTCAATGTTGTAAGGTGGTTTCTAATTCCTGTTTTTTTAACTTCGTCTTTATTAGTGGATTTCAAGTCCTACTTAGATTGTGTTCGGATCTAGGATATAAATATTTATGTCATGGGTGTAAGACCACATGTATTGGAAGGACTGCCCGTCATCTCCGTTCTCAATTTCTTGGTCACTATATATTAGGGATCTGCATGAGCTCGAGCCGAAGATTCAAGCCGAACATCAAAAACATCGATATATTTACTGATTTAAAGTCAAGTCTTTTAAGAAATACAATGTTAATGGAAAATAAATCAGTAGGGAAATTGGAAAAGAAAAGTTCTTATAATAATAAAATTAATACAATTTCTCAATTATCGTACTTTTAATTATAATTGATTATCATCATCTTGTTCACCAAAACGATTATTAAATAATTCATTATTTTAAAACATTTTTTCAATTAAAAATATGAACCGTTAAAAAAATTGTTACTAAATGGAAAAACACCAATTGCCTATTTAAACTTTACAAACCTTTACAAAGTTTTCAAGCCTCGATAAACCTGAAATTTTAACCCAAAACATAAATATTACTAATTTAATGCAAACCCTATTAAAGAAATATAAAAATAAATATAAAAAATAATAATAATATAATTGAAACACGAATTTCAAGAATTAAAACAAAATATGATTGGTAAAATGAGCATACTTACATCGAATTTCACAAGATGTTTCTGAAATGAAAGAAAAATCAACATGTAGACTTGAAAGTAAATAAAATATTGTATTCCAGAAAAATTTGATATGATAAAATATTTTGATTGGATTTTAATTACAGTTTTGTTTGAATTTCTTAAGTTGTTTAAAATGAGGTAAATTTATTACATTTCAATACTGTTAGTTATATTTTCACAATTGATCTTTTTTCGTTTTAAATCTCTTTTATCTTCATTTTTCATCAGTGTATAGATCAACATTTTGTTATAAAACTAAATAATATTGTTTCAAACATTGTAATGTGATCTATTTTTACTGATTTATTGGTTATATCGGGTTCACTGAGTTGTAACTACAATACATCTTATTATATCTATATAAATAGTGACATGCAATTCAGGTGCAATACACGTGCATAATAATAACTTTAAAAATGTAATAAATTTTCTTATAGATAATATTTTTACCATTTAAAATATTGCATCACATATACGATTAGTAAGTTCCATTTGTTTTAAATGTTGAAAGCAGTTCTTTATTAGATAAAAGGTGACCGATGACAAAAACCTTATTCATATAATCAAATATTTAGTAGTTTTTAAAAATTAAATTCTTTATTATTTTTTTAATTACAATAACAATCACATCAAAAGTTAAAAAATTAAAATTTTAAATTAAAGATTTTTTAAAAATTCGGAAAATATTATGAAAGAATAATAGATTTCTCAATTTCATCTATTTTATATTTTTCACAAAAAATCATTTCATAAGAAGTCAAGCATGAAATGAGAATAAAATCTTTGGCTAAAGTCGAGTTTAGTTCACTAAATAATTTTTTAGATTTATTTTTAAAATTTTTTAAAGTTATTATTATTATTATTATTATTATTATTACAAATGAACAATAAATACGGTTGGAGACAGCACCCCGATTTCCGATAATTTATCCCAGTGAATGAGTTCATATTTATGAAAGGATACAAAATTCAGTATAAAGATTAATACTATTTTTACCAACCACTCCTTGGTTCACCCACCGAAGGACGCTTGTCCCACAGCAATTGCAAATTTTTCATTTGTCAACAACCATGTGCCATTCAAAAATTATTGAACATCTCTTGTTGAGAATTTATTATACAGATCAGTTCAAACTACATAAAAGTCATCAAATCCATTTCTGCTGGTGCCTTTGATCAAGATGTGCATGCAAAGCATTCTAAATGTCTTTCATTTTTTTGGAGACTTTATTTTTTTCATACTTCAGTTTGCATTCTTAATATTTCCAAAAAATAACTCTAAATACATTTGCACATTTAGGAGTTTGCACTTTTATGGTCAAATATCCAGGTGTAAACTTCACCGTAGACAAATTTTATTATATTTGCTTGCTAATTTTATATGATATCCTTTTTACCATTTAATCGTTATTTTTACTATCATTTTTCGTTCTTATTAAAACAAAGTTTATTAATTCAAAATATAAACTAATTTATTGTAATTATTGAAAATTAAGAAAAACCATTTTTACCTGCGTGTTTCAAAAAATAATAATAAGCATAAAGTGATGATTTCTTGGTAGCAGCATTAATTAAATATTAAACCTTAAATGTTAAGCCTTAATTAATAATAATAAAGTAATAATTGTGATAATAGTAATTTTAATAATAATTTTAATGGTGACTCAATTGAGTTCAATAGTGATTTTATTAACAAAAAATGTTAATAAATTTTAAACACTAACAAAACCTTTTATAATAATATGATATATCTATATTATAAGAATGAAAGTTTGTCTGTTTGTTTGTCGTTCCGATCAGCAATTTACCATATAAATAATAATTTATTATATACTACTTACAGTTAAAACTAGTATAAATTAGTCAAACGTTTTCAATGCAGAATTCAAACATGAATAATTTAAATTTTATTTAGTTAATGAACCGGTTTGCAATAGGAAAAAAAACCCCTAGGGGTTATAAACAAATAGAACCGGTTCAATTTGGTCTCCCTTCGTCTACATCGCATTTCATCATGCAGTTATAAGTCACATTATGAATACCATCACTTATGTCTCTTCCGGCTAAATTAATTCTACAAATAGCATGAATTTGGATCATTAGAGTCCAGAACGATACACGAGAAGCGAAGAAATTTAAATACAAAAATCTTAAATCATTAAAAGTCTTTAATGAAAGTAGAAAAATTGTATCAAGTAAAAATAATTCTAGAAGAAAGAAATTCACTCTAGATGACAATAAATTTATTAAAGATGAAATGAGATAAACTAAATTTCCACCGTAATAGTTCAAAGTAAAAATATTCCTAGAGAAAAAAGTATCGTTTCTTTTTCCATTGAAAGTCGTGAAAAAATTCAATTATTGTAAATAACATTGAAAAAAGATCAACTGAAACAATTTCAAATAAAATGGATATGCATTCGCATAGCACTTTTAATTAATTTATTTTAATATTAATTTTTAAATTAATATTTTGAAATTAAAAATAAATAATTTGAAGAAAATCTTTATTTAGAATTATGTTAATTACAATTATGATAAATTTTAATTAAAATTACTTTATACGCCTAACTCTCTTTCTTGTCCATGGTACTTTTATTTTTATATTTTTTTATAAATTCTTATAAGTTCACTTTTTGATTGACATTTATTAAAATTAATTTAAAATATTTAATTAACCACTTGCCGGGCGATTTTTTTTCATGTTTTCGGCCAAAAAAAACTATTTTTTTTAAATCATTAATTAATAGTATATAATCAAAATATAACGTAAATATATCTTTTTTAATTTTCCGAGTTTGTATTCACTAATTATTAATTATTGTTATTATATATCAAAGTACACACACACACAGACAAAAAAACAGTTTGAAAAACACGAAATGTCCGAAGAACGAAGTGAAACAATTCAAAAACGATGCAGTCGCGCGCGTGGTTATTGGACAACTGATATTTTAGAAAATATGAAAAAAATACGAACCTGGAATTCATGTGTGTATAGCCGAAAATTCACATGTGTTTATAAAAAAAATGACCTAAGAAATGGCAGTTTAGAACATAAATATCGTAAAATAATGTTGTTCGAAATATCGCTCATATGTTAGTCTACGCCCGGGATCAGATTTCTTATTCAAAGGACAATATTTTTTCTATATGAGTTTGCGCTCACATGTGAGCGCTAGCCCGAAATGGTACACATTTTTTGCACTCATATTTGAGCGCGCGCCCGGCAAGTGGTTAATATAATTCTGATCAACTTTAAAAATTAATTTATTAATTTTTTTAAAATTAATAGTTTTCTTAATTGAAAAAATTTCAGTCAATACAAAATCAAGTTGAATTTTCTAGACAATTGAGAATCTTAAAACGCACTCTAACATGTACGTATTGTTATTTGATGATGCAGCAATCTGAATACTCAAATTCTATTGCATTGTGGGTGAAAATTTTAATTCTGATCCTGAAAAGGTTATTAATTTAATAAATAGGTATTATTAAATTATTATATTATATTCATGTCATAAAGTTGTGATTTTGTAAATTTTATTATAAATTAAAAGTAAACATTGTCAGTCTAAGTAAAATTCATATTATGATGGTTTTTCTGACGAAAATGTGTAATTTTATTTTTTTAATTTATTCTGGAAAAAATTTTAATTCTATTTTTTGAATGTAATTTTTTTGATTTTCAGGTAACATTGAAATAAAAATATAATGTATTAAGTTAAAATAAAAATAAAAGTTTTAATTTAATATAATATATAGGAGATTCATAAAGGGTTTTCTTGTTATTTACTTGTTAAAAATTTAATTTATGTTGCTACCAAGAACTCCCGACTTAATAAGTATTATTATATTATTTAACCTTTCACTGTCTCTTTCATGTTACGTAAGCAATTGTTACAGAATAAATGGTCACATGTAGATACTTAAATAATTAAGTAGGATGGTAATCACCATTACCCAATTTTCAAAAACCTTAGAAAACCAAAACTTAATTTAAAATATAAATAAGGCTCAAACCTCATTCAAATGTACATTCATTTTTTCAGTTTCTTAAGCTAGGGAACCACACTAACGCCTTATTTTTTACAATATTCTATTCAAAAATTACAAACATTTAATTCTATTAAAAAATTTAAATCAATTTAAAATAAATGCAAATAAAAACCTTCTTTGGAGTTATTACCTATTTTAAATAATTAATTTTTTTCTTATTTTCAAAATGAAATTTCTTGTCAGATTGAAGCATTTCCTCACTAAGTAAATGAAATACAACATGAAATATATTTCCCACTATTAATTAATTAAGAGATTTGTAAAATCTCTAAATTTTTGATTAAAATGAACTTTTTATTCTTTGAAATTTTCTAATAATAATATTATTATAATAATAATAATAATAATAATAATAATAATAATAATAATAATAATAATAATAATAATAATAATAATAATAATAATAATAATAATAATAATAATAATAATAATAATAATAATAATAATAATAATAATAATAATAATAATCATAATAATAATAATAATAATAATAATAATAATAATAATAAAAATAATATTGGTTATATCGTAGTATATACAATTTAAAAAAAACACAATTATAAAATTAAAAAAACAACTATTGTGTCCAACGTAAAAACAATGGAAAAGATTATGGAAGAGAATTTTTCATCCGAATCTTTAGATTCTTTTTTTCCGAGCATCAAAATTGTTGGTTTTGGAGTTCCTTGCAGAACGGTGACTAATAACGAGTGGGATATGCTATGACTTGTTGATCAATAAGAACACTGCTGTCGAGAAATGCCAAGATTTTTGTGAGATTCGTACACTATATTTAATTGAAGAATCCACTACGCTAGGTGGAATAAATAAAGACTGTACGCCCAAAGAGGTCAAATTCAATGAGAGCGTCTTCTTCAAAAGAAAATTCAATGTTGGGCGTAATATTCCGCTGACTTGGGTTTTTGGCGCCTATTAACGAGGAAACAAAAGTGTTTTTATAGTTCCCGAGACAGATCGTTCGAACGCAACACTGATGGCAATTATTAATAAAAAAATATTATCAGGCACGTGAATTATAAGTGATGGCTGGGCTGCTTGTGTTGATATTGAGCGTTCTTGGGTATATAGTCATGATACCGTAATTCATTTACGAAACTTTGTTAATCCCGATGATCCTACTATTCACAATTAACATATTGAAAATACATGGTTGCATGCGACGAAAAAATTAAGGAATCAATTTGGACCAAGGCAAGAACATTTGGAAGAATATCTTGGTGAATTTCTATTTCGTCGGAGATTTGAAATGAATTATTAGTTGCAATTAGCTAACTTTATTTTAATTAAAAAAATAAATTGTATATTTTTTTTAAAAATTGTATATGCTAGGATATAACCATAATAATAATAATAATAATAATAATAATAATAATAATAATAATAATAATAATAATAATAATAATTATAATAATAATAATAATAATAATAATAATAATAATAATAATAATAATAATAATAATAATAATAATAATAATAATAATAATAATAATAATAATAATAATAATAATAATAATAATAATAATAATAATAATAATAATAATAATAATAATAATAATCTCAATAAAATATCAAAGATATGTATGGTAACATACAATAGATGATGAAACGGTTCTAACTGTATTGGACAGTTCTTTTATTTTTACCTTAGAAACGATGAAAATATGAAATTATATTGTCATCAGAAATATTTTCCAAAAAAAGAAATCAAAATAAAGACCAAAATTAACGAAAGTGAAACAATTTTATTAAGAAAGAATTTTGATTTTCAAAATCGGTAATTTTCTTTCATTTATTTTTTAATTATCAATTTAATTTATACGGATACTGATTTAATTGTTTTATTGTTTTATTGTTTTAATAGGATACTGTTATGGTCTGAGTATTTTTTCTTTTTACCCATAAATAAAATAAATTATAATGAATCTGAGGGGACGAGAATTTTAATTTTGATTCCTTTTATATAATTCAAAGGCAAAAGGTTTTCATTAATCACATTTGATTCTTAGTGTCATAGATTGAAAATTCCGTACGGATGCAAGATATACAAGATATATACCTTATTAGAAGGGTATTATTGTAGTGATCACAAAATTTTATTCATTTGATCTTTCATTCTAAAAATCATTTGGCCACATTAATTATGTATATAGAAAATAAAACTAGTCATATGTTTAATAAAAACATTACTATGTGTAATTTTTCTCAAAAATTCCGATAATTGTATATTATTTTATAAATATTTTGTAATTATTGAGTATCTATCATAAAGAAAGTTTGCATACCAAAAACTATTTTGGAACTTATATTTTAATGTTGGCAGAATAAGTGTAATTACATAACCATAATAGGTAATAATAATAAAGGAAATCACTTGAAAAAGGCAGTGCCAAAAATTTGTGAACATCAAAAAAAACATCGAAATGTTTACTGATTCCTTTCAAGCTTTATAATAAATACAAAGTCAATTGAGAAGAAATCAGAAGTGAAAATTGAAAAATGTTCTTAAAAAATAATAATTATTATTTTTGCATCAGTTACGGGCACGATGACAGTATTATGTCGTAACCACTGGGATTCGTTTTGCACTGGTGCGGTAGAAAAGGCAGATAATATTCGCCCCACTGAAACAAGCATAGTTATTTTGTTCAGGAAAATGTTTCAAAAGGCCAATATTCCACCAGTATTTTAACAGAAAATATCTTCAGATAGCAATAATGTAATAATAGAACAATCGGAACTCAACGAAAGCTTTTGTCCTGAATTACACTCCCTTTACTTCCCTATGTTTGTATTTCTAATACTGTTAGCTTCAAGGACTGTCCCGTTCACAAATTAACTCCACTCTGCACCAGATTTACAAGTTTAACTGTAAACAAGGGCTTACCAAATTTATTTGCAGAATTTTGTGACTTGATATTACAATTCTAAACCTTAGTATTTTTTTGGTCAGAAAAAAGTTACATGTCAACCAAGATAGGAAAGAATTTCTTGTGGCTAATTGAAAAACTAGATTAGCATATTAGTCCTCAAAATTATTATGACTGTCCTTCTCATTAGTATATAATTAAGATAATAAACAATTGCATTTTTCATTATTTTTTTAGTCACCTTTGATTTGTTTTCTATTTTTTAAAATTATTTATTTTGGACAATAGATAAAAAATTTAATATTTTAAAAAATACAAATATTTGGTTTTGCTTTATCAACCGGTACCCTTCTGATAACTGTCCATTAATTTCTAATTATATAAATTTCATATAAATTTGAAATATAAATATTATTTTTTATTTAAGGTTTCCATTTTTTACAATGATCTTGAAGATTAATAATGCTAATTTCTAAATTAATCATCTTTAATTTAATTTTGATTATGATAATTTTATATTTAAATTATTATTAAATATTTATTGTAAATTTAACATTTGTAATATATCAATTAACTAATGTTTTCATTACTAAAACAAAATTATTTAAGGATATCAAGATAAGGACATTGAAAGAATGAAATCGACCCCAAAAATATCTATGGAGATAACACAAAAAAAGAAGAAATATTTTTATCTTAATATCCCATTCATCAGTGACATACTCGACTTCAAAATCCTAAAAGAATGAAAACGCACAGGCCTTCCTATTCGTATAGCAGATAAATCTTGGACATTGAGAAAAGCTCTGGGAAACAACGCGAAAAAAGGAAACAATTGCACAAAAGAGATATGCTTTGCACCAAAGAGTTAAAGAACATCTAGATCCTAGTGAAAAATCCTCCGTATACAGATTTTTCCAAAAATGTCAACCAAGGAAGGAAAGAAAAAATATTTTAATCGAAATCTTAGCCAATGGAAACATCCAAAAAAAGTCATATTTAAAGAACCGATTCTCATTATAAACAGACAGCCAACAATCAACACTAAAGAAGAAATCAATGAAATCATCAATTTGATTTGTTGTTTTTGACCTTGAGAATAGCTTTTATAAAAAAAATTAAATTAAAAATTAAAAAAATAATAATTGTAAGTTTAAAATAATATAAATAAATAGATCAAATATACTTTTAAAACATTATTAGAACTAAAAATCAAAATAGAAACATTTTTTAAAAAATATTTAAATTGCGTATATAAATAGTTATTGGCAACTATAATTTACAAACATTTTAAGATATTATTTATTAAAGGAGGTTTCTATAAGCTATTTATAGAAGCTTTAAAGATTAAAAAAAATATTTAGTGTTTCGTTTTGAATTTTAAAGAATATTTAATTACAAAAAAAACCTTCTAAATTTTAAATTCTTCAGAAAAAAAAGTTTATTATTATTTTTAACCAAGGAAAGGAAAGAAAAAGGATATAAAAGAGAAGATCCAAAAGCATTTTAAAAATAGAAGAAATCATATTCCAAGAAATTTACAAGGACTATAGTCGAACATTTTTTTATTTATATTAAATATAGTATTTGCAGTAAAAGGCTTAAATTAGCATTTAATTGTTCAAATTATTAATAATTATAATTTTAAGTTAATATAATAAATTCCATATATAATAATTAAAAGATTATGTAATAAAACTTGAAACTTGAAGCTAAGGCTTTTTAAAAAATTTATTATCATGTATTTCATCGCATTTTAAATATGCAATTTAACTTTAAAAGATTTATATATATATTATACATTATTTTTAAATAATAATAAATTATATTATTAATATTTCATATTATTATTAATAATCTTCATCATTGTGAAATAAATATATAACAAATGCTGTTTATTGAAATGTAAATTTTTCTAATTACTCAATTATCGTATAAATAATCTTAGTAATAATATTTATTATTACGAAATAAATTACTATTTAATCCATTTTTAATGGAATATGGTAGAAATTCAAATAATATTAATAGTTAAAAATAGCAAAAAATACTATATTCTAGATCGTTTTATTTTAATGAAACTTTTGAAAATAATCGGTTCTCATAAATTCTAAATTTATAACTTTTATAAAGGTGGCCGAAAAACTTCATATGACTTTGAATTATGATTGATGACTATCGCTAGTGTGATGAAGGAATTAGAAAAATAATGATCAAAAAAATTTCAATTTTTTTGCATAAATATTTTAATATTATAGCAATATGTTTTCTTTTCATTTAACTTTATATTTATGCCGACCTTCTTCTAAAAGCAACTGGAAACAATTAAGATTTTATAAAAATGAATTTTTCGTATATTATTTAAAAAAATAAATTAAATAAAAATTAGTTTTTGTTGTTCATTTTATATTGGATAATATTGGAAGATTATTTAAAGAAATCAATCAGTGAGTTTATATTCGGGGTCAGAAATTATACTCGAACATTATATCCAATTAAATGCTTTTCATCAAAATACATGATTCTGGTGGTAACCTCTGTGTGGCTGCATTGATGGTGTACCTTTTTATTATAATGGGGGCTCACCGTCACATCATTTAATAAACATACAAATTGTGTATGGCGATAACTAATCATTTTAATGAATTGTTTTAATGAATTTTTTGTAAATGTAAATGTTTAATTAATTTATTAATTTGTTTTCCTAATGTTTGATAAGTTTCATTACATTGACATAAAACGACTTGAGTACCTTAGATATAATAGAGAGAAAGTCCCTTTTGAAGGTTTTGTAGATTTATGTTGAAAAAAAACAATTTAAACAAATTTAAGAAAAAAGGGAAATCTATTTTGATTAACTAAGGTGATGTGACTTTAGTAAAGGTGTAAAACATGAATCTGTATCACATCGAACTACTGTTGAAGATATCTAAATAATAAAAAATAAATAATTATTGTCAAAGTGAATAAAATGATTGAGAAAAATGAATAAAATAAAAGATGTGCTGTTCCACAATTTTGAAAAGTAGGAGCAAAAAAAAGAATTTGCAAGAATTGGAAAAAATCAAATAATCAAATACAAAAATTTCATTTTAAATTAAAATTTACAAAGAAAAGGGAAATCATTAACAAAATCGAAATTAAATTGGAATATATCTCTACTTTTTGAAAATAAAAAAATTTTTTGATCATATAAAAATTATTTTAATTTAAAAAATTGCACAAAATTGCTAACATTCTCATGCAAAATCTTTTTAAATTGATATAAAAAAATGAAGAATAAAGATCAATTTAAATTTTTAAAAATTAAAAATTTTTTATTACAAAAAATTTTAACAACCAACAACATTATTTCAAATAATAAATATACAAGGTTAAATTATTTAAATACATTCAAAATACCTGTAGACTCGATACTTTGAATATTAATTATTTAAATCTATCGACAAAATCTTAAAAACAGAAATTCTTATTTTTTTACTGGTACACTTCCTAAAATTACCACTAATGTGGGTCAATCCATTCCGTCAGCAATGCTTAAAATCTTGAGTGCAGAAATGACGGGTAGTCTCTTCAATATATGTGACTTTACACCTATTACTGAAGTTGGATACTTTTCAATGAACATGCTACCAACCTCACAAGACGATGAAACAATCCTAAATATAGTCTTATCAACATGTTTAAGGATCTTATTCTTGAATTCTCTGAAACCTTCAGAAGAAGTTTATACCAACAGATATTTTTGATCAGTGTTTAGATCGAATTTTTTTCACATTTCGAACTTCACAACATATTAAATTCAACGTACAATATTATCATTACCTTCAGTTAAACCTGTGCAAGGATCATGAGTATTCAACATCCATTTATCAACTGTCTCTTTTGTCATGCGCTCAAGAAAAGATTTAAAATATCAACAGTTGTGTGAGAGTTTGAGTAGTCTGGAACAAGACAATTCAGTTACGACTGTTCTTGTGTCAAGACGGTTCATCTGTTTTAGAATCTTGTTATAATTGACTGTTTGGGTTTTATGAAATTTTGATTTGGGAATCTTTTTCAGAAAATAAAGCATCATTTTGATTTTCCTGAGTGTTCGTCTCAATTGTTAGTTAGCTTCACCTTTTAGTTAAGGAGACCTATCACATAATGGAAGCAATGTTTTGATTTGAATTTACTTTAATTTTTATTAAAAGCTGTTTTTTGTTTTATTATTAATGTAATTCAAAGCAATTAAAATGGTTTTGAATTTATGTAATAAAAATATTTTTGAATATTTTTAAAAATGAGTGATTCTGTATTGTGGAGCTTGTTCTTTATTTTAAGAATTGTTTTTTCAATATTCGAATTAGGGAAATTAGAAATTAAATAATCAGATATTTGTGAGGAAGAGCTTAAAGGGCTTCTTTTGATTTAAAAATATAATTTGGAAATGCTTAAAAATTTTGATTAATGCTTAAAATAATTGCTGATAAAGATACAGGAACTTTAACTATTGTCGATTCTGGAATTAATATGACGAAAGCGGATTTAATAATAGCAAAATCAGGAGCTAAAGCTTTTAAGAAAAGATTACAGCCATGCATCAATTTGTCGCTCTTAGTGTCCAGTCATGAAATGTACAGAACTGCTAGGAAAAGAATACCCATCGTAATATTTCCTTTGATAGAAGATTGATCCATTGAATAACTGACAAATACTATTTGCAGTATTAGCGAAATATATAATGATGAAGACGATTGTCCCATTGACAAATCTGTAATTGCCGGGGCTTCATTTGATGACAATATATTATCAAATTAGAATCTGGATTCTTTAAAGTGACAGAAGAACATGAAAAAAGAACTTTGTGTTGATTCATTTTTGAAGATGATGCATCGATAGATCCTTCAATTGAAAAAAGCGAATTTGAAATAAATTCCAAAGGATTTTATCAATGAATCTTTAAATGATAAAATAGTTTCTATGAAAAAATTGGAATCTCAATAATTTAATGACAAATCGGTTATTAAGGATAATATAACAATTTCTGATATCTTACATATGTTAGAGGATGGGCAAATACTAGAGATTTTTTTATTATAGTAGGGAAGGATAAATTTATGGTAAATATACATATACAGAACAAGGAGTGATGATTAACTGTGGAGAGATGATACTAGAATTAGAGACTTCTATGATGATTTTGTGACAATATATGATGAATTCATTAACAATTCTGATGTGATTTATTAATTAATTTATTTGTGTTTTCTTTTTTTGGTGAATTTTATGTAGTAAATAATGATGAAAATTATATAGATTTTTTAACAATATTAAATATTTTGTTTCTATTAAAATAAACCCCTTGTGCACACACACACATACATATATATATATAAAATAATTATAATAAATTAATTAAACCCTCTATAGTAAATAATAAATAATAATAATATTTAAAAAAAATAAGATAACACTTTTAAGACATAAATATCACTAAAGTGCTCTTTGTGAATTAATTAGGAAAACAATAATTAATGTTTTTGCACAATATTATATAAAATAGAAATATGTTGATATGGAGAGCCACAAAAATAACTATCTAAACCGCAGTTTTTCTTAGTCAAATCATGAAAAACATTGTAAGCTAAGAACAGTTGCAAATTCAGTATTTGATATTGCAATATAATTTTGATACAAGGTGATTTTATTTAGTGCACATAATTTTTATTATTTAATAAAGCTTTTTGAACAAATGTTTGTGTTCTTATTTATATAGAAACAAATCATTTTGAAATTCTGAGAACCTCAACACATACAATGAATGATCAATTTGCCCAAAGATTCGTTTATTACTTCTCTACAAATCATCAAATAGTATGATCAACCTATCATTCCTATGACAAAGTGTTATCCAATTATTAATTGCAAGATAGATGATTCTGTAATGCATTTAATTGATTTAATGCTCAAAGAAAAAATAATTCATCCAAGCAATCCATTGAGCCCTCTACAGTGACCTATAAAATGAAAGGTACATACAAAAAACCATAAAGGAAGTTTCATTTTATTGACGCATCCTGTCCATTTTGAAAATCTTAATTTGTTAGTCGACTATATTGGGTTAATAGAGTGGAATCTTTGCGTAATTAAGCAATTATTTGTATAAAAAAAGTGATTTATGTCATTTTATTTGCTATCAATAAACCAGACATTATTGTTAGTAATTACTTTAATTATTATTTAATCAAATATTTTTTAAAATTTCTAACAATTACTGTTATTTTTTTAAAAAGTTTTTGTGCTGACTTTTATTACAAATAGTGAAAAACTTTGTTTCACGGTTCACTTGGCAATTTGACAATTTATGAAGAATAAGATTGTGCTTGCGATATAGGCAGTTGTATTTTGTAAGTGGTTAAACTTTAAAATATATCTTGTGTATATAAATTAAGAACGACGTGAAACTACATAAGTTGTTAATTATAGTATTTCATGAATTCCTGTACTCCTTTCAATTTCAGTAGCTATAACTATTCAAATATATGCCAGTATGTTTCCTTTTTCAAAGGATGTATTCCAGATTCAGGGTTTATTAATTATTACCAATGGCAATATTGTGCGTTTGATAATCGTTGGGCTCCAGCAATACTTATGGTAATCTTTTAAATTGAATTTATTATTTAATATTTTGTTTGGATTTCATTTATAATGCGTAGTTTTTAAAAATTAGATTTTACTCCAAAATTAACGAATATCTTTTAATGTTAATAAATTACATTTTATTTATGACAAAAATTGATATTATTAAATAATAAATGATCCACATCTTCTCTGACAGTATTGGCATTCCAGATTATAAATTGTCAAATTTAAACAAAGTAATTTTTGATATATTGCTATTACAAAAACAAATAATAATAATAAAACTACTTATGTTTCCCCGGATGGACTTTCAGACTCACAGATCTAGTAAATTTTATATGATATATTTACATGAAAATACTTTTGATATTAATTTTTTTTTAAACAATTATATTGAATTAGGTTTCATTTAAGATTTGTTGCTAATTTTACTGTTAATCTTTTCATTCGAAATCTTTATTAGCTTTATTATTTATCCAATTTTATTAATTTATATTTGATTTACTGAGTTTTTAATTAGATATTTATTAACGTCGGTGATTCTGACTCCACATGTTCTGTAAAAACAATTAGCTAAACAACACTCAACGTAAATTTGTAATCAAATTATTAAAATCTACAATTTCCAAAAATCAGAATATTGCAATAAAATGCTTATTCTGACCATAAATTAAAACTCCGGAAAAATACTTTAATATTGTTTTAATAGATTTTAATTTTAATTAAAGTTTTTCAGTTATGCATTGAATTTTAACATAATTATAATATACATACATATTTATATTTACATCCATTTTCAATGTAATTTCCGGCACTTAATCTATAGCAAATAACCTATGACCCTAACCTTTCTATAAAATATTCAATTTTCATATGGGTCTGTAATTATTAAAATTATTATTAAAAGAAAACAACTAAGCAAAAGTTAATTGGTTATAAACGATTGAAAATATTTAAATAGAAAATGATTGATGGATTAAAACAACTAATATTTAATGATTAAATTAAGTAAATTAATACTTTTATTTTTAACGCAATATAAATTAAGTTGTAATTAATTTTTTTTAAAATGAATTTATTTTCTAAATTACATAATTTTAATTCGTGAAAGATAGAATTAGTCTGTAAATTGTCGATAATCGGATAATTATTGAAAAATTCAATCATGAATTCTTTGATTTTCATACTAAAGAAAACCTAATATATTGGATAATGAATAATTTTTTTTGCAATATGCTATATTTTTTATTATGAAATATACGTCAAATAAAAGATTTTATTCATAAATCAAGAAAGATGTTCAAATCACGGGTAAATTATTTTTCTGCAAGTGATTATAACAAACAAAATTATAAAATTATATTAGATTTCTAATGAACTTATATTGTTATTTAAGATGAATAATTATATTTTAAATAAATAAATTCGGATATTATAAGATAAATTTATTATTAAAAAAGTTCAAAGTATACATTCAAACTTTATTTAATTTCAAAAACTGATCGTTGGCAAATGGAATATTTAAACAACTTTCATTTTGACAAATTAATGTTTTTTTTTATTATTGAAGATTTAATTACTAACATAATTTTAAATATTTAATTTATTAATAATTGATTTCAAATATCGCTAATTATCTATTGACAATTAATTTAAATTTGATTAATTTAATATTAAAATCCTTAAATCTACAATAGTCAACATGGACAATTATAAAGACCAATAATATATTGATATAAATTACCAAATATTTAATATCCACATTCACGGTGCCCTATTATTAAATGTAGATAAATGGTAATTAAATTAATTTACTTAATATGATTTTCTCATTAAATATTTTATATAATGAAACAATAAAATAAATACACATTGAAGATATTTTAAATAAAAATTGAACTAATTTCTGAAATATATTTTCATAAGAGTTTTTTTATTACTCTATACATCTCCTATACAGTTATTTCATTACGTTATCTTTTTTATGTTATTTGTTTTATATTCGAAACAGATTAAACTTTGGTTCTAATCTAACAATGCTTGAACCAGTTCCTCAAAAGAACTAGATATTTTTAATAATCTAATAATTAATTTATTCAAATATTATTTATAAATATTTCATCCCTTTCAATACTATTTACACTTGTGGATGGAAAACAACTCATAATCTTTCGACCTTTTCTGTTAAATTTGAAATGTTCAATTATTTAGAAAATAATTGCTTTAATTGTTTCAGTTGTAAAGAAAAAAAGAAATTTCATAAATAAATTCAATATTTTTAATAACATTCTTTAATTGAGATAAGGATTTTTATTATTATTTTCTTTTTCACTAAAAATTATTTTTGTACATCAAAAATTTCGTAAACTTATTTTTTATATGTTTTAACAGTTTAGGAGTTTTAGTGATTATTAATTGAAACGCAGTTATAAAAACAATTTATCAATTGAAACACATTTTTTAATAATTTTATTTCAAAGTGAACAGTAGGTGGTAGAGTCCCATCCAAATAACCCCTCCCCTGGAAATATGTAGGTCGACTCAGAATTTTATTTAAGTCACGAAAATATATAAAAGAATGCTTAGTTTTCACGGGAATGACCTCCAAAGTCTCTAAATTAAAATGTAGGTCACACCATAATATAAAAACTTCTATATATTCACACCAGTCATATATTATAGAATTAAAATCTTATACTTCAACACATGAGGAGACAGTCAATAATATCAGCATCAAATGCCACAATATAACAACTTTCATATATTAGCAAACATAGATGATCTTATATTATAGAAATAAAATCATATTCTTCAACACATAGTGGGACAATGTACAAAAGTTTTAATAAAATACTTAATTTAAAGAAATATGTAGGTCAACTCGAAGTACTTTAATATGAAGGTCACACCATTTTAATATAGAAACAAATTTACGTACAAAACATACCTTGTTAAGTTTTGTTAACAAAGTACTTTAATATGAATGTCACACCACTTTAGAAATAAATTTTGTATTTAAAAATACTTAGAAAACCATCTAGAAAAAATCAAAATCAATAAAAATACTTTTGACATGATAAAAAATCACACGTATAGTATACAAGATATTTACAAGATATTACCAACTTAAAAAATCCCCAAAATAAATTACCTTCAATTTTCCCAACTTAAAATTTCTCAAATTTTAGAAAGTCCCAAAAACAAATTTCCCAGCTCAAAAAATTTTTCAAATTCTATAATGATTCCAAAACAAAATTTCCTAACTCAAAAATTGTAAGTCTAAATTTTCGATCTCAACTCTAATTTTCTAGATCAATATATCTCCACAAAATATAAAGATTAAAATCATCAACACATCCGCCGGTCGCCGACAGCCACCTGCCCCGAAGGGGCTGGCATGGTATTTTGTAAATTAAAATTAAAAATTGAAAAATTAACTATTTCATCAAAATCAAATCACATAATCAAGTCAGTAAATATTTCATCCATTTGAATTTCTCGAACTGTTTCTTACTCCATTATATCACTGTCATAGCCATAAAGTTCATAGTCTCCTAAATAATACCCAAGGTGATTTTTATATTTTTATATTTTTAAACGTTATGATTACGCGACTCTATCCTAGATTGTGGTAATGAAAATAACTCGTTCAAGTTATAACAATAGAGATATGATTGATGATTAATTTCCGTCCAATTAATTCAACTCCTTAAGCTTTCATACTAGCTTTAGAGCCTAAGAGAATATAACATTTTGGTCTCAAGAAAATCCATTCACTATATTCAAGTCCCTTACTCTTGTCTTTAAACTTATAGATAATGGAGTCAAGTTTTCTAGATTAAAAAGGATGTGAAGGATCATAATTGGATGTGTCAAGAAGATTGTCTCTAATCATTGCCGATAATAATAAATCTAATTTTCAGTTTTTAATTTCGGAAAAGAATGAGTCAATATTTCCGGCAACAATATTAATTTTAAAATTAAACTCATGCATATACTTGTCCAATTCAATATATTGAAGTTGGTACATGCGCAGTTGGATAAAGACTGTAAAGTGTATTTTTACAGACCCGCTCTTGTTAATTTCTAATGATGGATGGTTCCTAATTTTATCTTTTAAAGATATTTGAATCAATTGATGTTTAGAAACATCAAATCGTAGATTTTATCGAGCACCTTGAAATTCAATAGTTATAATAGGATCAACATCTACATGTAAAGACCATCCTACTTGATCAATAATAATAGGTATACCATAAGAATCAGCATTTATAACATCAGTTTCATCATCACTTATAACTATAATTTCTTTTTTAATAATTTTATTGGCGACAACATCATTTTTATTTTCTTCAGGTCTTTTATTGTTATTATTAATTATATTCAGAATTTGCATATTAAAGATTTTCCTAAACAGTGCCTTCTTATTTGAAGAAAATTGATTTAAATGTTTAGAGCCCCCTATAAGATTCTTTAAAAGTAGTAGGAATAATTAGTCTTGCACTTGGGACATATAAAATGCTCGATGCCATTGAATCTATGACTATAATATAATATCATTAGGGCATGGCATTTGGAGTTATGTCCGATTCCTGATACACAGTATCAAGGATATAAAGAACCTGATAAATAAATGCATATATAAAATATTACAATAAAAAATTCGTAGTTATATATTATTATTATTGTGATTATTATTAATATTATATATATCAATGGTTCCCAACCCGTGGCCCGCCGGGCATAAAAAAGTAGCCCTCTCCTCAACAAAGAAAACTAAGAAAAAATTCACATTCACACCTTCTTTGGGAAAAGTTTGTCTTGAACTTCGTTTAAATAGATTTTATAATAGATTCTAATAGATTCTTACTTATAATAGATTCTAGGGTATTAACTCACAATAAGGTTTCTTCTTCGCCGTTTTTTGTTGTTTTAAAAATTTTGGCCCTTCGTGTCCTCCCCACCTAAACAAAGTGGCCCTAGGCCAAAATAGGTTGGGAACCACTGATATATTAGTGGCGAAATTTATATTTAAAATTTATATTTGACACTTGTTTCATTTAATTAAATATATACTAATTTAAATATATACTAAATAAATATATACTATTTCTAAAGGTTTTTTATACTAAAGTGAAAAATACCACACCAAACTGTAAGAACAAGTTTATCAAAAGATTCAAAAGTCATCCTCAATTGTTCTTCAACTTTGACAATATAATAAAATAATTTTGAATAAATACATTCATTTGATACAGACAGCCTTTACATATCTTTTATAATTACTTTTTTTTCTAGACTTCTGTATGATAGTACCATTTTTTCATGAGATTTAATTTCATTTAATAATATTTCTATTAAAATAAATGCTAAATTTGTTTTAATAAAATATCAAAATTTTTAAGTTTCTATTAATTCTAACAAATCACAAATTTATAATTCTAGCAAATAGCATAATTTTACTTACGGTTTAAAAATTATTAAATTATAATATTTTATAAAATGTAAAATTACGTTATTTATTTTTTGTGACGCTCACTTTCTGTTCACTTTGAAATATTTATTAAATAAAAAAATAACTGCTAAATATTTTTCCAAACATTTCATTTTGAATTTTGATCTACATTTTGATAAAGCTTCGTAGGTTAAGTTATAATTAATTATAATTTTTTTTATTAAATATTTAATTTTACATAAAATTGAAACTCTTTACATCATAATTTTAAAAACATTCATACTTTTCGACCTTAATAATTTCATTTTATCGCAAACAAAATATTTAACTGGCCATAGAAAAACTATTTAAACTTAAATAATAGTGAAAAATGTAATCATATGTGCTTGTATCAAAATACGTGATATTTTACATTGATGTTGAGATATCATGAGCATTCCTTACATACATAATAGATTTATAAATATTTGCGTCCTAGTCCTCTTTTTTATAACTTTTCAAAGATTTACCAAACACATTTTAACTAAATTCCATTTTGCGCATTAATTTATTTATTCCACCAATCAGCTGGTAGATATCAAGATTTTGAAAAAAATACTAATTATATTGCCCTACTTTTATTTCCAAAAATAAAAGAATAGATGTTTCATAAATTTAAAATAATAAATTTTGTATGTTAAATAAAAATGAAATGTATGATGAATGAAAATATCAATATTTTTGTGTTTAAATAATATTTTTAAAACAATTAATTATTGGAAATTTCTTATTTTATGGACTTTATAAATACAAAAATTCACATTAGCTAATAGTATCAATAAAAAAAACCTAAAAAATATGCATGGAAATATCTGCTGGAAAACCGCACGAAAATCTCTGGTTACCTGATATTAATTTTAAAACCCGAGAATAAAAACCTATTTTGATATTTTGTTTGCACCTTTCGCTGTTTGCATAACTTAAACTATTCTAACCACTACAAATGGCATGGCAGTAATTATGAACAATTCATTATTAATGAAGTTAGCATCTGAAGAATGGTAACATATGAATCATTGAAGTCAATATGGGGGAGAATACGATTCGCTACCCAGTTGAGTTTTTGTATACCTTTAACTTAAATTACTCCAGACTTTATTTCAAATATGGAGCCTAATAGTATTGCTACACAATATTAAACCTCAAAAACGGCAAACTCATTTTATATTTTATATTGTAACAATTAATATTATGCTAATTATAAATAATGTGAAAAATGAAACTTAGTAATTTATTAAAACACTAATTAATTAGAAAAATATAACCGTAGTGAATCATTTGAATAAGGCTAGCTAATATATAAAAATGCCGACATGTTTGATTGATTATTCTTATTATATATTGTCTAATTGTGACGAATACATTCTTCTTTCACATTATTTTTTATTATTATTATAAATTTGGAGTTAAATGTTTATCTTTGGTCTTTTATGAGAACAGATCAATACAATTATTAAGAATAGCCATAGATAATTGAATTATTAATTTATTTTCATTAAACAACAACAAAAATATTAATTATTTAAATTTTAAAAAGGCCAACAATTGCTAACAATATAAATATCGTTTTGACGCACTTAATTGAATTCATTGACACAAAAATACTTGAATGTTTTTAAGTATTATTATAATATATTACAACGGTGGGCAAATGCGGCTCTTCGTTGAGTAAACTGCGGCTCTTTGATAATTGAATTTTTGATAATTGAATTTGAAAATTGAATTCGATTTTTTTATTTTGAAATTTTTTCAACTGAATTTTTAAAAAAAAATTTTTTGTTGCAATTGTATTTTCATGGTTAGTTCATTTTTACCTGTGTCACAAAATAGGTGTAAACAGAATTAAAATTTATAGTGTCATTCGATGGCGGTATTTAGAATCAAAATTTAATATTTCCTTATTACATTCTACCTTGTTTGATTCTTTTTATAAGCAATATTTAAATAATACATGTCTCACTACACTATATACCAGGGGTGGGCAAGTGCGGCTCTTTGATGAGCCATGTGGCTCTCTAGGACCTCATGCGTGCCCACCCCTGATATATTATATCTTTTTAAGTATAAAAATACACCTAAAATAATATATACTATAATAATAATAATACTATAATAATAATATAATAATAATAATAATATTATAATAATAATATAATATAATATAATAATAATAATAATAATAATAATAATAATAATAATTAATACATAGGTCATTAAAAAGTAATTTCAGTGTCCCTTTGTACGGTGCTCCGCTGCGATGCATCTTTTACTTAGCACTTGTAGACAATACTATAAAGTAAAATGTAAGTGAATAGTTTCTGCATTGTTTTGTTAATTAATTAATGAATGTGTCTGATTTTATATTCTCCATTATCAAAGCGTTTAGTACTTTACGTATCTCATTATAGTCTTCGGTACATTAAACAGAAGCACCTAATTTGCAATCTATTATAATTTTTTTTATCAAGTTTAATATTAAAGTTGCGCATATATTTTACTGATAGTAATAAGTAATAATAAACAATATTTTCTAATAGTTTTTTCTCTCACACAATATATACTATGATTTTTTGCGGAACAAATCCCATTTTAAAAATTTTTAAAAGAAACACTGTCAAAGGTTATTGGTAATTAGAAAAATCTAAAAGTTTAAAAATTCTACTACTTATTAATTGTTCATAAGATCAAGATCTTTAATTGTAATTGACATTAGTGTTACGCAGACAAATAAAAGCCTAGATATTAAGCACAGCATTCACCAAAACCGCAAAATATGAAGTATGAAAATGCTTTCAATACTTTCAGTGATTTTATAGTTTAACATTGAATATACAAACATGCACTGACAAATAATAGGAAAATGCACTATAAGTAGGTAGAAACTAGCTTACTGCAACAATTACCCCCCCCCGGGGGGGGGGGGGGGTAAAATTGTTGCAACTTTTTATTACGCAATTGTTGCAACTCACATTTTTTGCTTTCAGGGATTTTTGGTCCAAATTTTTTTTTATCAGACTATAGTGAAGGGGTCTCGATGGTCCTGGGATTTTCAATACAAAAAAAAAATTTCTATACAAAAACGATGGTCCTGGGATTTTCAATACAAAAAAAAATTTCTATACAAAAACGATGGTCATGGGATTTTCAATACAAAAAAAAAATTTCTATACAAAAACGATGGTCATGGGATTTTCAATACAAAAAATTTTTTTCAATAGAAAAAGGCGGTCTTCAATAAAAAAGCATGGTAATTTAAGGTCTCAGGATATTTTCAATACAAAAAGGCAGTCTACACTAAAAAACGTGGTAAATTAAGGTCTCAGGATATTTTCAATACAAAAATCCGACTATCAATAAAAAAGCCAAGGATTATTCACACTATAGTGAGGGGGTCTCCTTGGTCCTGGGATTTTCAATACAAAAAAATTTTTTCTATACAAAAATCCGACTACCACTAAAAAAGCATGGATTTTTCTAGGTCAATTCAGGTGGGTCTCCTTGGTCCTGAGAATTTCAATAGAAAAAGGCGGTCTTCAATAAAAAAGCATGGTAATTTAAGGTCTCAGGATATTTTCAATAGAAAAAGGTGGTCTTCAATAAAAAAGAGTGGTAATTTAAGGTCTCAGGATATTTTCAATACAAAAAGCTGGTCTTCAATAAAAAAGCATGGTAATTTAAGGTCTCAGGATATTTTCAATACAAAAATCTGATTATCACTAAAAAAGCATGGAATTTTCAAAGTAAATTAATGCGGGTCTCCTTGGTCCTGAGAATTTCAATAGAAAAAGGTGGTCTACACTAAAAAAGCGTGGTAAATTTTTAAAATAAAGTAAATAATGGGTCTAAAAATTAAATTACAGTAAATTATGGTTCAAATTTTTGAATTACAGTAAATAATGGTCCAAATTTTTGAATTACAGTAAATAATGGTTCTAAAAAATTAAATTACAGTAAATTATGGTTCTTAAAAATTAAATTACAGTAAATAATGGTCCAAATTTTTCAATTACAGTTAATTATGGTTCTAAAAAATTAAATTAAAGTAAATTAAGGTTCAAATTTTTCAATTAAAGTAAATTATGGTCCAAATTTTTGAATTACAGTAAATAATGGTTCTAAAAATTAAAGTAAATTATGGTTCTAAAAATTAAATTACAGTAAATAATGGTCCAAATTTTTCAATTACAGTTAATTATGGTTCTTAAAATTAAATTAAGTAAATTAAGGTTCAAATTTTTCAATTAAAGTAAATTATGGTCCAAATTTTTGAATTACAGTAAATAATGGTTCTAAAAATTGAATTACAGTAAATATTATGGTTCTAAAAATTAAAATTACAGTAAATTATGGTTCTTAAAAATTAAATTACAGTAAATAATGGTCCAAATTTTTCAATTACAGTTAAATTATGGTCCAAATTTTTGAATACAGTAAATAATGGTTCTAAAAATTGAATTACAGTAAATTATGGTTCTAAAAATTAAATTACAGTAAATTATGGTGTCTTAAAAATTAAATTACAGTAAATAATGGTCCAAATTTTTCAATTACAGTTAATTATGGTTCTAAAAAATTAAATTAAGTTAATTAAGGTCCAAATTTTAAAAAATTAAGTAATCAATGGTCAAAAATTTTAAATTAAAGTTAAATAAGTAAATTAAAGTAATAATTTTTTTAAATAATAATGTAATAAGTAAATTAAAGTAAGATTTTAAAAATTATAACAAAAAGTTGAAATAATAGAAGATGTTTGAGAATGAAATTTTTTATGAAATTTTTATGAAATAATTTTTTAAGTAATTTTAATAGAAATTTTTATGGAATAATTTTTTAAGTTAATTTTAAGGAAATTTTATGAAATATGTTTCAATGATAAATTTTAGATGGAAATTTTAGAAATTTTTAATGAAAATTTCTATGA